>CM043018.1:90044185-90101964 GCA_023690525.1 Holotrichia oblita
TTTATTTATTTATTTATTTATTTATTTATTTATTTATTTATTTATTTATTTATTTATTTATTTATTTATTTATTTATTTATTTATTTATTTATTTATTTATTTATTTATTTATTTATTTATTTATTTATTTATTTATTTATTTATTTATTTATTTATTTATTTATTTATTTATTTATTTATTTATTTATTTATTTATTTATTTATTTATTTATTTTTTATTTATTTATTTATTTATTTATTTATTTATTTATTTATTTATTTATTTATTTATTTATTTATTTATTTATTTATTTATTTATTTATTTATTTATTTATTTATTTATTTATTTATTTATTTATTGTACTAATAATTTAGATAGAATTATAGACGCAGGTATATAAAGAAAACAACGATTTTACAAACATATGTATATATTTAAAAAAATTATTTAAAATAAACACACAACGTAGTAAGTAAGTATTTTACTGAAATTCATAAATGTTTCAAAATACTAAGTTTGGCATTTTTACCTTTTGTACTGCTTAGATTTCTATTCAAAAACTTTAAACTATAAATTCTCCAAATATCTTAAAATTGTCTATAAAAATAATATATCCACAGCACAAACTTTCCAAAATGTAAACACCGTAAACATCAACTGTACACAATAAATAGTAAACAAACGCTGATTTTCAGAATGGTGAATCAGATTCTGCGCACTGAAATCGGGACCACTCAAATACATCTTATGTCCATATTGGTTATACACTGTAAACTCGTCTATATTAGCGGTCGGAAAACGTAAACATTCACTTACATCCGCTCAATAGAGGTGCCCACTCTTATCCCGCTAGTAGGAGAGGAAAGACCATGCTACGCGCTGATTGGCTCGTAGTGAATACGTGCACTATCAGGTGGTGGATATATGGCGGATATGAATGAGGGTGGATATAAGTGAGCGCGAAGATAAGCGAGGTTCCAGTGTACTGTGATACTATCATGATACTATGTACATACATACATACCGTATGTCTGTATTTTCTTTGGATAAGCACGCGCAGACTTATTCTACTGGACGCATAATGTCGGGGAGTCTCGGCATTGTCCGTCAGTTACCACCTCCTATTCGTCTCATTATTAGACATTTCAAGAGCGACAGGTTGGGTTTAGTTCTAGATGTTCCAAACTAATTTTAGAAGGTTTTAAACCATTAGATTAAATTAATCGTTTATCATTAATTTAACTTTGGAGAAAAAGAAATCCGTAATACAATGGCATCAGCGTGGGAGCACGTTGAATGAAATAAGTGGCTTATGTATGATAGCATTTGAACGCGAAATACCATGTAGTTCTATGCATTAATAGATAAACCATTTCGAAAAATGTGGATGTGTCCAAATTGGGATTGCTTATGTTTCTACCAAACATCTTTTTTCTATATTTGAATCGTTTTATTGATGAAATGCCTTCATTGGTGATAGCGTTGGATTGAAATGTTTGTGGATCACCGTCGACAATAAGAGACGGGAGGCGTGACTTAATACTAGTAGGCGAGGCTTTAAAGTTATTACATGCGCGATTTCCCGGTTTCTCTCAGGCACACTGTATATTAGCATCACAGTATACAGATCATTTAGAGGGGCTAAGGCCACTTAGAAAAGAGATATATCTAGAGTGGGATGGTTGTAAAACATATATGGAATTAACGTAAGCGTGCTATTCACTCTTCCTCGCTGCGATAAGTTTCTATCTTCCTTTAGTAGTTCTTAGGTGAGTGCATAGAGAAATTAACAATAAAAAGAGTACCAACTCAACGTATTAAAATTCGAAGCAGAATTACAGCGCACCATTAGTAGCTTATGGTACTAATTTTCAATACTTTCTGAATTAAAATTTAATAGTATTTTTAAACAAAGATAAAAATGCAGTAATTGATCATTTGAGTGACATATTTATCAACTTACTAATCAATTACACATTTTCATCTACTTTCACAAAACACTACTTCATGGAAGTCAACTATTTTAAAAATAAAAAGAGAATAATTTATTGTTATACATAGTTTTATTTTTTGAAAACAGTTAATAAATAAAATTAAACATATTATAACATTATATAAAATATAAATAAAATTATCTCATAAAAACAATAAAGTTATTTACAGATATAAAATTTTTAGTATCAACAATAAATAAAATGCAAACTAAATTAACGAAAAGTAGATTCTTGTAACAACAATAATAATAATAATAATAATACACAAACAGAAAGTAAACCCTTATAAAGATATTAACAAAAAATATATAATTCTATAACAATTAAAAATATCACAGTGAAGATGTGTTCCTCGTGTTCAGTCGTTAGGCCAGTTAACGTTGACAGGAAAAAAAAGATAGAAAAAGATTAGTAATCTGTTCATTATATTATTGCAAGATGTTCATCTAACAACTATGTCTATCGAGAGGATTCAGTTTCTTTATAATGTTTTCTAAATTCTTAAATAATTCATTATTAATACCTATATTAAAAGGAATTGCACTTCAGATGCTTTGTAAAATGTAATGTAGGATTTGGGATCTCTAAGAGCAAATATTTTATTTTTTAAACTCCATTGCTGTCCTTCTTCCTTCCTTTGCATATTAGCAAAATGCGATTGAATTAATTCTACTCCAGTATCACTTAAACTAGCTTCTCGTTGTTTAAAAATTTAGTAGATATTACTCGTAATGCAGCTTTCTACTTATGTTTTGCTTTAGTAATGTTTTTCTTTAATCTAAAAATTGTTTGTTGCTTTCGTGATAAATTATGAAGTGGTCGGCTCTTTTGAGATAAGCTTTTCACATACTTTATTCCACATTCCCTCATTATTTTGTTTTTTATGTATGAAACAAACTGTTACGTTTATTATGTTCAAATCTTGATGATGCTATTTCCAGTAAGTGGCTTTCTCTTGGTGGTTTTTTTCTTTTCATTACAAGTATCTTCAGTAATTGTAGAGTTAATATTCACATCAGCTGTTACGTTATTGTTCAATATATCTGGTTCAGCAAATTTTATCAGCCTATGTTTCAATGTACTTATATGCATGCATATGTACCCTTTTCCAATTGTGTCGGACAATTCCGGAAAATGTATTTTGAATACATTTGCCCATCTCCTTCCTATTGAAGTATTTGCATCAAATATAAAAAGCATATATTTTGCGAAGTATTTTTATCTCGCACAGAACAGAATACAGTACGATAAACTTGATTTAAGCATAATATAATTGAAGCAAATAATTACCAAAAGATTCTCATACAAAACACCTGCAATCTCTACAACAGCTGAGAATGAGGTTAATGGCGGTAAATATCATGTAAATCATATATGTAATACTTCTATATTGCGGGTTGTGTTAAAACCTTACGGAACTATTTTTCACCAAGAAAGTGAAATAGAGATTATAATATTTTATCTTCGTTGGAAGAGAACTGATTTGCGCCGGTCCGAGAGTTGCGCGGGATTAAAATATTTAATTGAGTCAGTCACGTACTCGAACATCTAGGTTATGTCTTCTAAATTAGAATTTCTTCCTGTATGGGTATACGCATGCGTTCGATCTTTACCCAACCAATAGAAGGAAAAGAGAGATTGGCAGCACATGCGTAAGTAATGTGTTTCAAGAGAGAAGATATCTTCTGTATCGTTTTGATTTCGAACATTCCGGGCCTAACCCGCAATATAGAAGTACACTGGATCCTTGTCTATATCCGCGGTTGCGAAACGTAAACATTCACTCATATTCTCTCAAGATGGGACCCCACTCTTATCCCGTTAGCGTAGAGGAAAGGCCATGCTACGCGCTGATTGGCTCATGTGAATACGTGCACTATCGGGTGGTGGATGCCGAGCGGATATAAATGAGTGCCGTAGTAAGGACATAAGTGATCGCGGATATAAATGAGGTTCCAGTGTATTACATATATGATGCAAATGCACTGTGTAAATGTAACGGGTAAGCGGATACGCATGCGCGAAAGTTGCATTAGTTCTTAAAGCTATTAATGGTGCGCTACCATTAGTAGTACTGCATTTTAAACTGGACACCCTGTATAGCGAATTTTGACCGGCCCTGTAGGCAATTAATACCCAAATGGCGGATATAAAAAATTGAAAATCACCAACGATTTTTAGATTATAGAACAACTGCCAATCTTTGGATACATAAACACGTAAGCTAGCAGCAAACGATCTCTTTTAAGATAACGATTCGTCCAGAGCGCTATTTCCAAGAAGAATTTTTTAACACCGTTTAGACACTTAACTGTGCACCGTTGAGCGAAAATCCACATCTTCGCAAAAAGGCCTTCTAAACATCTAGTATTTGAAAAAAGAAAGAACTTCCACGAAGAGGACGTCCAGCGAAAACCAGCTTCGAGCGCGCGAACAAAGATAGCTTTCGAAACACACGCAAACGCAAACTAAAGTACGGTAAATTAGTTTAATTAAGTTTAAGTTTCAAAATTAATATATATAATTAATTAACAAATATAATTTTTAATCGAATGTCGGCTTTCACGGCCACTGTTCCATAAAGATGTATCTTTCTGGTATTGCCGTGGTTGTTGTAACAAACTTCAGAAATTTTCTAAAGACTGATGTTGATGTCTCCTGCTCCTCGTTATATACCCAGTCCCTGCTTCGCTCCAGTGATGCGTATCCGTTCCAGTCCGCTGAACCGTATCCGTCATCGTTCTCTGATCCGTGTCCGATGCTTCTCCTCGATTCGTGTTAGATGATCTCGGATGCGTCCTCGTTGGTCCTTGCTGCTTCGGGCTCTCCAGCGTTAACTTCCATACCTTACTCAATCTGTATCCGTCTTCTCGGTTGAAGTTGTTCGGATTCTTCATTATTTCCAGGGATTCCCTCACTATCCGTGGGTAGTAGTGATTGCTTTTGGCTAGTATCTTCACGTCATTGTAGTCGATTACGTGACTGCTTCCGGTGTGGTAGTGTTCAGCTACTGCAGATTTTCTAGTATTTCCCTGTTCGACATCTCCGCGATGCTCTTTCACTCTGCACTGTATACTGCGCCCGGTTTGTCCAATATACGATTTCCCGCATAGTCATTGAAGTTCGTAGATGCCTTTAGCTTATAGTCTCGGTATGGAGTCTTTGTTCGATGGAAGCAGTTCTTTTATTTTCTTGACTGTCCGAACCTGACGTTGACGTTCTTCTTCTCCAGGGTTTTCCTCAGCCTGCAACCAGCAACGCTACTAGACAGCAGACCAAGAAATTTGAGAAGCTATCTCAAAAGAAGACCGTAGCACTACCAGAATTGGACCCTAAGAAGACTATCGTGAACCTCACCAACCAGCCGCTTTCTGAGAATCAGACCAGAGTACTATCGAAAGGACTAAATTTCGCTATTGCACCCAACAAGACACCGAAGGATGAAATAATCACCCAAGTGGAATGTACAATAAGGACCTTACCAGCAGAAGAAGCAGAACAAATAAGACACGAGCCGTGCAAAATACTCTGCAAAGCCAAACCACCAACCAAAAACATCTCCAAGACTGAAGAGGACGCACTGAAAGAACTCCGCAACAATAAAGACATCATTATTCTACGTGCCGATAAGGGAAACGCAACAGTAGTAATGACCAGGACAGACTATAATGAGAAAATCAATACCTTATTGGATCCTGAATATTACAAGAAGCTAAGCATAGACCCTACTGCTAAAATAGAACGTCAGACCAGGAAAACTATCAAAGAGTCAACCATACCGAAGGAAGAACAACGACATCTACTGCCGTCAGAAACGCAGCCTCCCAGACTATACGGACTACCCAAGATACACAAAACTGGAAACCCTCTACGACCGATTGTGAGCACCTGTGGATCCCCGACTTACGAACTAGCCAGATATGTTGCCAAATAACTACAACAGTACGTGGGATTGACAAGCAGTTTTATAAAGAACTCTGAAGATTTTGTGGAGATTCTCCATGAACATGAAGTAACCAGTGAAGACATACTAGTGAGTTTCGACGTGAAATCGCTCTTTACCAACGTGCCAGTGGAAGAAACCCTAGAACTCATCAGACAACGGTTTATACCACAAGGACTACAAGAGGATATAATTGACCTTGCAAGACTATGTTTAAACACCACCTATTTTCTATGGAATGGAGATTTCTACGAGCAGAAAGACCGCGCAGCCATGGGATCACTACTCTCACCAGTCATCGCTAATATTTTTATGGAAACCTTTGAAGAAACCCAACGACAGTGGAAAATTGGGACATGGAGTATACCGCAAGAAGACGCATACGGACCGATATCTACACGCAACCTCACATCATCATCCACAACAGAAAAGATCCCTGGTCACTACACTATTACATAGAGCGGAAATGATTAGTGATGCTACCAACAAAACCGAGGAAATTCAACATGTGAAAGATGCACTCCAGAAGAACGGCCACAAACCACAGGAGATTCGGAGATTAGCCGGAGCCAAAAAGAAACAGAAGGATGACTCAGAACTAAAGCCAGCAGGATACGCAAATCTGCCATATATTGCTGGAGTCACGGACAGGCTGAAGAAAACCTTGGAGAAGAAGAACGTCAACGTCAGGTTCAACACAGTCAACAAAATAAAAGAACTGCTTCCATCGGACAAAGACTCCATAACGAGACTACAAGCTACAGACACCTACGAACTTCAATACCAATGCGGAAAATAGTATATTGGACAAACCGGGCGCAGTATGCAGTGCAGAGTGAAAGAGCATCGCAGAGATGTCGAACAGGGAAATACTGGAAAAACTGCAGTAGCTGAACACTACCACACCGGAAGCAGTCACGTAATCGACTACAATGACGTGAAGATACTAGCCAAAAGCAATCACTACTACCCACGGATAGTGAGGGAATCACTGGAAATAATGAAGAATCCGAACAACTTCAACCGAGAAGACGGATACAGATTGAGTAAGGTATGGAAGTTAGCGCTGGAGAGCCCGAAGCAGCAAGGACCAACGAGGACGCATCCGAGACCATCTAACACGAATCGAGGAGAAGCATCGGACATGGATCAGAGAACGATAACGGATACGGTTCAGCGGACTTGAACGGATACGCATCACTGGAGCGAAACAGGGACTGAGTATATAACGAGGAGCAGGAGACATCAACATCAGTCTTTAGAGAACTTCTGAAGAAGCTGACAGTATGATCAGTGAAACGTCAAGGTTGTTACAACAACCACGGCAATACCCGAAAGACACAAATATATTTTTTTTTGGGTAAATAATGTTTTCGAAAATGTATAAAATATTTTTTATTATTATTAAAATTTTACAAATAAACTTGTGTCGCTAACTCCAGAAGATATTGTAATAATTTTTTTGTCTTTGTCCATAAAAGGATTTATGCAATTTAAGTAAATTGTAAATTTTTGTAAAACATCTTTCTGTCTTGTGCTAAATTTTTGTTATTTCACTTGGGTATTTTTGTGGAAAATAATCATTCGTATCTTGTTTTCTACACGCGGTGTAGATTAAGAACTTACCATACCTGAGAAAAGTATTTTTTATTTAAATCCCAATTTTTATTTAAAAGTAAAATTAAATTCTTCATTACATTTTATTAAATTTTTCACAACAATACATAATATATAACTCTTATGTAACAATTATTATACAACACAATGTATATTTCTAGTACTGAAACTGTTGAAATGTATACCTTATACAAATGTAGAGTTCATCGAAGTTCTATATTTTTCTAATAAAACCACAATTTTGCATCTTTTTTTCATTGTAAAATACTGCAAAAGAAAACCAACAATTAAAGCCGCATTTAACCTAGACCTAGGAGTGGCTTCGACGTCTGGTATTGTATTCGTGTGTATCTTTATTTAGTTGAAAGTTGGTATAATTGTCAAAAACGTAGAGAGCAAGCTCATGGATAATGATGCAAAGCAAAGTAAGTAATTTGTGACTAATGGACGCCGGTCTGCAAGACTCTGAAGGTTTTAGTTCGGTCAATCAACGGATAATATGTTTCTAGCCAATGAAAACATCCTAGCCATGGTTGAATTCCCCCAAAAAATGATTCTATAATCCAATCTGTAAATGCAGTTATTGTTGATTGTCCTCTGTTATATTACATAATTTACATTTTTCAAAATATTTAAAAAGTTGTAGGATATTTAAGCTACGTACAGAAACAGAGTATACAGATAATGGACTTACAGATAATAATTTAGATTACATTAATATGTTGCCAAAGACATGTAGATTTAGATTTTTCAAAGTCACATTAGTAATAATGTGACACCACATAACAGAGGAATAGTGTCTTTGCAGAGCTAAAAATAACATATGTATACATGTATGTATGTATGTACAGTGCCCGGCAGCCAAAATGTCATATCCCTCGCAGTACGCTGTATAGTCTATGTCCGTTAGATCTTCGGGTGCAGTCGGTAAAAACAAGGTCATTGCATGTCTTAAAAGTAGCTTTGATGTTTAAATAAAACTTGTGAAATATACATATTTAGAGTGATAGTATTATGTGAGAATAAATACCCCGCTTCATATCCAAGCAGTACGCTCACGTTAAGCAGAGTAGCGTACACAAATGCATGGAATGCAATTTATTAGAAAATACTATAAAGAAAATGTTTGCTTGTTTATTCTCCTTTCTTTTGCATGGTCGTAGCGACTTTTTTATTAATTGAAATACTTTAAAATTATAGAACTCATCAGAAAATACTTGTGTCTAAATGTTTAAATAATCCATGTGCTTATTAATTACTATTATATCCGACAGAAAAGCATTACCAATATAAATATTACAACTGGCGCGAACAAGTTATATACGTATAACATTAATTTTATTTATAACTGTGCACATTTCTGTAAGTGCTGTTTTCAGCTATTTACAAGAACTTACCATGTAAATATTCCTAGATAATTATCTAGTAATATTCAATAGTCAAATATTTCGAAATTATTGGGTAAATAAGAGATTTTAATTTCTAAACAATCCCTTATTTATAATTTAACATTGACAAATCACTTATTTGATATTATGAAAACATAATATACACTATTTCGATTATTATGTTTCAAAAGCTTCTTAATTACTTGTAATTGTTAAATTCGTAGTGAGAATGATTGTACACTAAAATGTCTGTTATAGATTTATACCTACATATATCTTCTAAAGAATATTTGGCATTACGGAGAAAGGAAGGAAATAAAAATACAAAGAAAGAATCAAACTTAAAAATTATAAATAAAATAAATATTTCTACAGTGTGTTTCACTTTTCATGGGGACACCTAAATAACTTTTTTATTTTGAAAGCAATCAATATAAAATTTTTATCAGTTATGTAGGCCACGACAATGCATCTTTTCATATGAATAGAGTTTTTATAAAGTCAAAATCTAGCCAACTACGATTAAAATAAAAAGTAGCGTTTCAAGTCGGGTCATAGTAGCGATTAAGATAGAGCAAAAAAGTATTAAGAAAAGTTATTACAAATCACTCAAGAACTCCAAATACCAAATTTCTCTGAAAAATTTGTAATTTTACATTTTTCTCCATTTTTATGCCATCAGCAGATGATAATTTGTTATTGCAATAATAAGAGTGCCATGAAACAAGAAAACGATTCGCAAATTTTATTCAGTATTAAAGAACAAAATATAGCAACAATTTAACGAACAATATTTTAAATAGGATCTTTTTCAAATAGATCACCTTGAAGACGGATACATTTTTCCAATCGTCTTTTGTGATTCAGTACAACTCGTCGTAGTATTTCTGGGGAAATTTGTCGGCAGGCTTGTCGGATTCTCTGACACAGTTCCTCTATGTTTTGAGGTCTTGATGCATACACAACATTTTTAATAGTTCCCCAAAGGAAAAAGTCAAGTGGTGTAATGTCAGGCGATCTAGGAGCCCACTCTATTAACGGGCTATTACGACCTATCCATCTTAACGGAAAGTTCTCGTCTAACCATGCTCGCACTATTCTTGCGTTATGAACCGGGGATCCATCTAGCTGGAAGTTCAAATCTCGCCTCTCATCCAGTGGTAAATCATCAAGCACATCCATTAATTCAGTATTTAAAAAATGTAAAAACCTTACTTACTTACCCAACAATTTCGACTGCATTTAGCGTGTCAAAAAGAAAAACGGGCCAATGATTCGTGCATTTAAAATTCCGCACCACACATTAATTTTCTGTGAATATTGTCTTTTACAGTTGATGACCCAGTTTGGGTTTTCTGTTGCCCAGTATCTACAGTTCTGGGACGAAACTACACCGTTAGTAGTAAATGTAGCTTCATCACTAAACATAATTTTTTTCAAAAATTCTCTGCCATTTAGATAATTACCTTGAGCCCATAGACAATACTCCATTCTTCTATGGAGATCTCCATCTTCAAGAGTGTGTAAATATTTTGGCTTATACGGTTTCAATTTGTGACGACGGAGACATCTCCAAATTTTAGAGAAAGAGATATTTAAATTTCTAGCCATATCTCGTAAACTCGTGTGAGGATTATTACGATACGCTGCTAATATTACTGCATCTAAATGGTGTTCTCGATTGTTCAATCCTCGTGGACGTGGTTTAGTAACATTTCCAGTAGTGTTGAAAATATTATTCAAGTATGCAACAGTTCGATGACGGATGGGTGGACGTTCAGGGTGCCTCGCGTTAAACTCTCTAGCCGCCTTCTCGGGTAGAACGTACATTGTCACCAACAATTCGAATAATTTCTACTTTTTCAGCAATACTTAAATGTCTATCGGCCATTGCTTAGCAAAGTTCGATAGTTGCAACTGAAGTAAACTGTTTAGTGAATTGACGTTTGATGTTTGACGTTTGAACTGATGAATCGTTTTCTTGTTTCATGGCACTCTTATTATTGCAATAACAAATTATCATCTGCTGATGGCATAAAAATGGAGAAAAATGTAAAATTACAAATTTTTCAGAGAAATTTGATATTTGGAGTTCTTGAGTGATTTGTAATAACTTTTCTTAATACTTTTTTGCTCTATCTCAATCGCTACTATGACCCGACTTGAAACGCTACTTTTTATTTTAATCGTAGTTGGCTAGATTTTGACTTTATAAAAACTTTATTCATATGAAAAGATGCATTGTCGTGGCCTACATAACTGATAAAAATTTTATATTGATTGCTTTCAAAATAAAAAAGTTATTTAGGTGTCCCCATGAAACGTGAAACACACTGTATATCGTAGACATTTGCTATAATTAATAATACTAGATACATCTGCTACGGTTATTTATTATTACTGAAAGATTGATACAGAACATATTCCAAAAATTTTAATCATAAGCTGATACATTTTATCATAATACTTGTCAAATAATACTACTTAACGAAACTAAATAATACATATACCTATTAAAAAATATACAATCTTCGTACAGTAAAACATTATACAAAATATAATAATATTACTATGCAAATGTAGAAACTTAAAAAAATCTCAATGTCAGTTTTCTACACAATACATAAAAACATAAAACATAAAAAGAATTCTAATAACACCCGGCACTTTTAATATTTTGTATAGTATCCATTCTTGGCTAAACAGTCTTGCAGTCTTCTTTGCATCGAATTAACTAATTTTTCACAAAACTCTTGTCCCCGAAAATTGTCCCACACGGTATTTGCATGTCTAGTAATGCTGTCTAAATTTCGCAGTCGATTTTCTTCTTCACTCATTGTCCACATCCTACCCATCGCCGCCCACATGTTCTCAATTGGATTTAGATCCGGTGATATAGCCGGCCAATCCAATGCAACTATATCATTTCTGTCTCTAAACCATTCATCAACTACTCTAGGTCGATGGATTGGTGAATTATCTTGGACAATTGTTATTTATTCCATTTCATCCTCCGGGTAAATATTGCGTACTGTTGGTATAAGTACCAGTTCTTATACGCGGATATAAGTATTGGAAGTAAACCGAGGCGGTGAAACTCTAATTAATTCACTAGGGCCGGCCTTTGAAATCCACCCCCAAAATCCACCCGACACCCTTCCACTATATACTATCCCATAAGCGATTTGTCTATGTTAAATTATAAATAAACACTTATTAAAAATTAAAATTTCTTACTTACCCAACAATTTCGACATATTTGATCATTAAAGATTACTAGATCTTTACGTGGTAAGTTCATGTAAATAGTTCAAATGAGCATTAATAGAAATATTTTGAAAATGAAATAAATATTTACATATTGTGTAGAAAACTGATATTAAGACTGAGATGAAATTTCTACATTTGTATATGAATAATATTATATTTTGTATAATCTTATACAAAGACTGTATTTCTTCGAATATGTATTATTTAGTTATGTTAACTAGTATTATTTGATAAGTATTATAATATATTGCGTTAGCTTATGAATAAAATGTTTCGAATATATTCTGTATCAATCTTTCAGTAATAATAAATTGCCGTAGCAGATATAGTATTATTAATTATACCGCAACATGTCAAGATATATTAAATATTTATTTTATTTATAATGTTATTTAGAAATTAAAATTTCTTTCTTATCCAATAATTTAGAAATATTTGCTCTTTAATTAATATTAATATACAATTATCTGCGAATATCTAAATGGCTGAAAATAGCATTTATAGAAATTTCAGTTGTAAATAAAATTAATATATTACGTATGTAACTTATTCCCGCCAGTTGTAATATTTATCTTGGGAATGCTTTTCTGTCGGATATAATAGTAAATAATGAGTGGACGGATTATTTAAAATATTAAACACTAGTATTTTCTGATGAATTCTGTAATTTTCAAGTATTTGAATTAATAAAGTCCTTACGACCATGCAATTGAAAGAAGAATAAACAACCAACCATTTTCTTTATAGTATTTTCTAATACATTGCATTCCTTGCATTTATAAAATCATACAAATAAACGCTAGTCTGCTTAGCGTGAGCGTACTGCTTGGATAAGAAGCGGTGTATTTATTCTCACATAATACTATCACTCCAAATATATTCTACATGTTTTATTTAAACATCAAACCTACGTTTAAGACATGCGATGACCTTGTTTTTACCGACTGCACCCGAAGTTCTAATGGACATAGACTGTACAGCGTACTGCGAGCGACATGACATTTTGGCTGCCGGGCACTGTACGTACATACATGCAAATTTAAACTATGTATAAACATACGAAAAATTAATATAAATTACAGAAACTGCATCTTTAAAACCGCAGCATTATTTTCCGAAGAAATTAGTAAACCAAATATTTTATTTAACGTATATGGAGTTTAGTGTTAGTTCCATATACATACATAACTGATTCTTAAAAACTAAATCAATGTATATCCTCCTCTACACTTAATTAATTTGAGCGCAATATTTTTTCCACCCTTAGCAATATAATAAATCTAAGAGTGATGATCATCTTTCTCTTCCTTTTATATCGTGCCTTTCGCATCTTTCATTTTTTCTTTCATTTTCTTTTTGCTAGTGTCTCCTGTCGATATTAACGCTCATCTTTGGTTTAATTATGTTAAATGCTTCTGTCGAAATATTGTACCGTTAAGTTATTCCGCCTCATATTTATTAGTCAGTAGTTATTAGCTCATGGAATGTAGCCGCTTCGCTCTGCAATTTGTAGCAAACTGTGCTACAGCAGTTTCGTTGCCTGCACTTTACTATGTCTTCATTTGCCAGTTTCTTCAGTTTTGCTTTTAGTGTTACGTCAAAATTGTTTATCTTTACCTCGTCACGGTATTGTATGTATCTTAATTTTGTTCTCGACATTCACCTACTCTTTTTAACAATATTATATTTCTCTTCAAAGCTCATTGTTTGAGTTCGTTGTATAATCGGTATCTACAATTTCTATGATGATTGACGATAAAATTTTGCGGAGCCAACAATTTACAGTCTGAAAAGGGACCAAAATGGCATATAAAGTACACAGTAACTCTTCAGCAAAAATTGAGGGCAATACTTACAGCCATCTATCAAATTAAAAGTCCTCTTCGACGAATGAAGCTCCTATATAAGTATATATAAGTGTTGCATTTGACACTAGTGTTGATTCAGACATACACTTTCTTATATGTAGGTATGTATTTCATATTAATAAAGCTTGTCTTTTACATTTTTTCATTATGTTGTGTTATCATTAATAGGTTTTAAAATTATGTTGAGAAAAACAACAGTTACAATGATTACAATTTTTAAAGGTATTTAAGGAGAAATTATAGGATATGGTTAAGGGCAATATTTCGTTACCTTGAATAAGCTTAGTTACTACTACCATAGTTGAAACATAAAGCAGAAATTCCACTGAGGTAAAATTTGAGCAACATATGATCTGCGGTAATGACGCTCACAAAAGGTTGGGTGACTTTAATTTGTTCGCTATATTTGCCATTAGCTAAACTGTTCCTTCCAGAATGATGCCATTTGGTGTAGTAAATGAAGCTGTTGGCAGTGCGCACACTTGAGTAAATGTTGTATTTTATACGATTCACAAGTTTGATAAACACAACTAGTGACCATAGAAGATGTCATTAGAATGGAAATATTCAGCCAAGTTTAAACAACATAAAAACTTATTAGCGTTTTAATACTTACATTGGTAGAATGAGCAACTTGCTCTAAATAAATGTCTTCAACGAAATCTGAATAATCCCTAGCGCATTTCCGAAAGTACCGACAGTTACCAGAACGAAGTTAATGGAATTTCTCAAGATACTAGGCCATTTTCTTCAATTTTACAGCAACTACCATTCTCTAGATATTTTAAACATTCCACACTGTACAATATTATGGTTTAATAATGTCTGACCTTCGAGTAAGAAAACCTATTAAAATTTTAGAACTCACCCATCCCTATATACCGTAATCGAAAGTCGTAAACTAGGAGGGAACAAGAAATTTATTCAAAAATCGGCGATAAGTCGACAGGTTGCCGAAGCAAATATAAAATATACGAGGGCGCGATACCTTCGCAGGGGCGTTTTACAGGACGGGAAGGATTTTAAAGTAAAGGAGACACACCTATCCCTTGAAACCATTCGATAAGTTTTCATTAAACTAGTTATCACGGTAGGTTATAAAAATAAATGGGATCTAATAATCTCGAAATGAATAATTCCGCAAAGGTCGGTCGGTCCAAAGTATAATAATAAAAAAGTGTGTGTGACACGGCAAAGTTTTGGGACTTCGTCTTTAAGTTAGCGCCATCTGTCACCGTACGCCTCATTTCACCGCCAGTTGGGCTGATTCTTCGCTACCCCATGCTGGTGCTCTCGCGCTTTTGTCATATACTGGGTGATGCCGCAAGAATAGCTTTCGGATTTACTTATATATGAAATTGAGTGAAATTTGGGGAATTTATTACTTCCGCTTTTTTTCGAATACGTAAAGTTGTGCGTTATAAGATTAACCTCCTAACAGTATCCGTAAGAGTATACAGGAGGGCCATCATCGTAGGCTACTGTAATCGAGCGATACCTTATCTGAAAGACAATTAAATCTTCTTTACAACGACACCATACCTGCTAGCATTCACCGTCGACAATAACATGAGAAAAAGTTTATCTAACATTTAATTCTTTTTGCAGAAAGATACAGAAATAAATGAAAAATTTTGCATCTTGCACTGATTTTACACTACACTGACCGTTAATTCTAAAAAAGAATGGAAAATGAAAAAGAAGTACAACTATACTTGAAAAAATTGAACTAAAGAAATTGAATACATAGCATAATCACAGGTACAGCAAAAGTTCATGTCAGTTTACTAACTGTTCGAATTAACCACCATCAATTTCCACAGAATGGAAAAAATTCTGCTCAAATTGTCGGACACACACACAATCGTTTTTTTACAATATTTTCTAGACAACGCCGGGTGAAACTAGACTACAGAAGGCACTTTTAAACCTTATTGCGGTAATCGTCCCCTAACATTTTAATATGTCAAAGTAGTCGTATAACAATAATGTATTGAAAAATGCATTTTAATTGTATAATTAGTCCAGCTCCACCTAAACAGTATTTCATGTACAACAACATCAGATCGGCTACTTTTTAATAGAAAACTAATTATCAAATAAGTGTTTATGACAACTTTGCCTAATTTTCGCTGTACCTATATGAAGAGCTTTTTCATATTACTACAGCAAAATCGGCATTGGTTTGATACCTATCCTATGCATCCCCAGCAAAAACTCTCCTTGAAAATGCAAGGCACTATCAAGAGCTCAGGATACTGTAAAAATATTTAAGAATGCAAACCAAAAGTTAACTGTTATCTACAGGACAAGTACTCTAAAATAACATAAGAATCTAAATATGAACAATTAGAGATATAAATCTAATCTATAGCATTATGGAGTATGAATTGTATCATAAATATTTTCAAAATTTGATTCAATGAAGAGTAACAATATATATACTTGTATTAGCTACAGCTATTACAGATAAAAAGAAATACTAGTTATACCACCGCGTATATGATCAATTGTCACAACGTTTATTGCAAGACAACAAAGAAGTACGGAGTGAAAACGGAAAGCAACTATCTTCTTTCTTACTTCTACCACATTGTCTCGTTTGCACAATCTTCTCGTCCATTCTCCTCCTTCTAATTTTCTCTAAACGCCCCGAAACAAATGGAACCGAGAAGTTAACCCCGCCGCGTCGCCCAGCACAAAATATCCATCTTTATTACGTCCTAGTGACTTTTAATTGCGTTCTTTAATTCCTATGTACAGATCATTACGCTCAGGCAAGTTTCCAGCGTCGGTCACGATGCAATTTCGCTACAGTCGCAGAGCATCACCCCAGGAACTCCCCTGAAATTAGAATTTCTACACGGTGTATCATCTAGTCTTATATACCGGTAGAATCTCTGTAAACGCAACGATTGCATAGCGCATGTATCAGCCTCCACAATGCGATGACTGCGTATGTACATATATATACACTCAAATAAAAAAGAACTGGGACAATTACGATACCCCCGCATGACAAGAGGAAGACAGTAAATATTTGTACACCCCGCCCGCACTACCCGAACATTTCTATCCGTCACACCGACATTAATATACAATACCACCTTGCAATTTTATTTACCTACTTCCCTTGATAAATACATCTTGCATAAATTAAAATATAAAATTTTACGAGTTTGATATAATATCTTTGCATACGTTATGTGCATTTGCAATTTGTATATTCCACAAGAGAATAATTTGAAGTTTGTGATAAATTCGACATATAATATGTCTTTCCAGCATATAAGTTTAATAAAAAGATAAAAATTTATTAAAATCATATTGATAGACTTGACAGATAGATTAAATTTTACACTGAAGAGCTGTTTATTTGTCTACTAAGAGGGTCGTCTACCAGCTGATTATTTTACAGCGGTGCCATATCTACATAATTCTATAAATCGTTTGCTTGGTTTTATTTCAATATAATTTGAAAATTGGGCTTTATACACATATTTCTACAAATGTTTTACATCTATATATATACAATTTTGTCTATTAATATTCAGTATCAACCTCACAATCTCTTTTCCCGTTATAGGCCGTTACCTTGATACGAGAATCGAGATTATTCTATTAATTTTTAGATTTAATTACTGAAATTTGCTATGAGCATTCAAAATACGTCTACACATGTGTGTATGAAGCCCGATTTTAAAATACGTTTTAAATAAATTATAAAAGCATTATAATATGAAAAAATTTAGCTGTGGCAACATCGCCAACTGTCAAACGGTAGTCGGGCCTCTTAATAAGAAATAATAAGACAGAAACATTTAACATAAAATATATTTTTTCGGGATAAAAAAATGCCAATATTGAATAAATTACAGTTCTTTAATTAGTTATTTTTAGCTTTGTTTGCAGCAAACAATTAATGAAAGAACGGTGTGTTTTTATCCTCCAATAATTTGAAGAGCGTTAGAATCGTTAAATTAAAATATATTTTATAACCAGCATCCTAAAAGATAAATACAGTCCAGTTCTAAGGTGTCTTCCTCCCTCGTGTATCTTCACCTTGACGTAGGCAAACTTGCTTTGCCGGGTGAGGGAGCTTGCGTGCTCTAATGAACCTGAGAGCTAAGCCGGCGGTAGCTTTGCTACCGGTAGGGTCACCCATGCCGGACAGGTCGAAGGTGAGGTGCCAGACTAAGAAAGATACCCCTTGCCCAGCTGTCGTGTCGTGGCTAAGGGCCTGCTAAGGGACAAACGATGCCAGTATCTGTCACACTATGTGTAAGGATACTGTTAAACCATACTCCTTCCCCTGTGGTCATGTCTCACAGGTGGATAGAATGGGGGGTCTTGGCTTAACCGCCCGGACTGAGAGGAGACAACCTCAATAAAAACCTAAATCCTAAGGCGGGTGGGCAGGCTGACGGGATGCATGGATGTCTAGAAGATCAGTCTCTACTGCTCACACTCCTGGGATACCCGGCGACCTTCCGGAGTACTAGCCTTGCGCCTGTGTGGGGGCTCCACAGGCGTTGACCACCCTTTCCCCCATACTCGTGGGATCAATATGGACACAGAGAATACTAATCACAAACATAAGTTTCAGGTAAAGGAGGAAGGTTCGGTCTCGGACGAATCGAACTCCTGCGACACTACCCTCAGAGAGGTTACTTCGGTGACGGACTCTGAGGACACCACCGGCGGAGAACCATAAGGAGGCTCTGTCCAGGGAGAAGCTAAAGAAGATAGCGCTGAACAACTGGCGGTAGGTATGCAAGGCATAGGACTCGCTACCAAGAGGCTGTCAGGAGCCCAGCGCAAGAAAGCTATGAAAGCTCGGAAGATGGCCGCAGGGACTTGGACTGCGGAGAAACCGAGCAAGACCAAAGGGACAACGGAACGCGTGGACAAGGCGGATCGACCAAAGACTTCGGGTGAGAAAAGACCGAAGTCCGAATCGAAGACACCTCCCACGACTACCGGAGCGAAAAGATCCAAGGGAGAACCCAGCCCAACTGGATCTTATAGCGATACTGTGTCGGGAATCAGACGGGCGGTGATTAACAGACGCCATCCCGACACCGTGCTGACCCAGGAACAATCAGACCTGGTGCAGAACACATTGGCAGACGTGCTATGCGATGCCCCGGAAAGCAGCACGGAGCCTCTGCAGTTCTATAGAACCATGTTCACCGCAGGGGTCCTGTGGATGATTTGTGCGAACCGCGGAACGGCCCAATGGCTGGAAAACACGGTAGCATCCCTAGGAGAGCTTCTTCGGGAGCGACTGGAGGGGAGCAGAGTTGAGGGTTGTGGACTCAACACAGCTTCCTGCCAGACCTAGGGTGCTAGTACACGTACCAGAACCACAGAATGTGGAGGAGGGTACAATCAGAGACCGTCTCAAGAAGCAGAATCCTGGCTTGATGACGGAGAACTGGATGCTGATGAGCAGGAAGATTGAGAAGGAAGGACAGCTCCTGGCCTACTCAGTGGATGACCCCTCGTTCAAAATCCTGGAGAGGAGCCAACTCAAAGCTGTTTACAAGCTGGGAAGCCTGACTTTTCGGGTGATCAAACGGCCGAGCAATGACAAGAGTACTACAAGCCAACCTTCAACATAGCAAGGCGGCTTCGGCAGCCCTTGCTATGGCCACGAAGGATTGTGACGTGGTACTCATACAGGAACCTTGGATTAGACAAGGTAAGGTCTTGGGTCTGAGCGGTGCGGGCTGGGACGTCCTATACGACAGAACGGCCAGCGCCCCTCGAACCTGCATACGTATCCGAAAGGAGGTAAAAGCATTACCGCTAACAGAGTTCTGTTCTAGGGATTTAACTGCGGTAAAAATTGGGGGTGGAGGTGGATATGGACCGAGGGAATACGTCATCGGATCGGCCTATCTACCATATGATGACCCGAACCCGCCACCTACCAGGGATATGGAACAGCTGGTGAGATACTGCAGGGAGCGAGGACTGCAGCTGATCATCGGCTGCGACGCCAATGCGCACCACACGACCTGGGGAAGTACGGACACCAACGAGAGAGGTGAGTCACTTTTACATTTCATTGTAGCAAATAACTTAGATACATTGAATGTGGGTAATAACCCGACTTTCGTTACGCGGAATAGAAGGGAGGTTATAAATGTGACTATAGCCTCACAATATGTGAGTAACTTTGTCTCTGACTGGCATGTGTCTGAGGAGGTAAGCTGCTCGGATCACAGACACATAAGGTTTACTCTGGCAGGCAGAGTGGAGGTGAGATCCTACCGGGATCCACGGAAGACGGACTGGGAGGCCTTTCGAGCTGACCTCAGGTCTAAACTCTCCGGGATCAATAAGAGGATAGGAAATACAGCAGAGCTGGACATGGCTGTGGAGCAGCTAAATGACACAATCATTTCAGCCTATAATGACAACTGCCCCCTCATTGCAAGGCGCTCCTCCAGGAATGTGCCCTGTTGGAGTAAGGAACTTGCGGAACTGAGGGGACAAGTTAGGAAGAAATATAATAGGGCCAAACGATCAGGAGAGTGGGAAGAGTACAGGGCCGCTCTGACTGGTTACAACAAGAAGCTGAGGGAGGCGAAAAGGAGGTCGTGGAGGGGGCACTGTGAGGAGATTGAAAACACCCAGCACTTCGCCAGACTCTACAAAATCCTTGCCAAAGAACCTCAAGCATCTATCAGTACTCTCAAAAACCATTTGGGAGAATATACCACAACAGGGAAAGAGACCATAAATGAACTATTTAGGGTACACTTCCCTGGCTCTGAGATTGTGGATCAATCGAGGAACATCTGGGAGGAGCGTCGGAAGAGGAGGGTGTCCAGCGCCGAGTGGCAGACTTCCAGAAGGATGGTTGACTATGATAAAGTCAGGTGGGCTATTGACTCATTTGAACCCTATAAATCGCCGGGCCCAGACGGCATTTATCCGATTATGCTGCAGAAGGGAGCGGAACTACTGTATGCGATACTGTGCAACATCTTTAGATGTAGCTTGGCTTTTGGCTATATACCAAAAGCGAGGTTCACTAGGGTAGCATTCATACCGAAGCCTGGGAAAGCAGGACAGGTTACGGCGAAGGCCCTAAGACCAATCAGCTTAATGTCCTTCACTATGAAGGCATTGGAAAAACTGGTGGATAGGTATATTAGGGATGATGTACTGGTGCTTTCACCTTTACACCATGACCAGTATGCCTACCGGACAGGAGTTTCGACAGAAACAGCACTTCACGAACTAGTCAGTTTAGTGGAGGACACACTACAAAACAAGGAAGTGATGCTGGGGGCCTTCATCGATATTGAGGGGGCATTCAGAAACACGGGTTTTGATTCAATTACCAGAGCTCTCATAGGCAGAGGTGTGGACGGCACTTGTGTCGCCTGGATAGACTCTATGGTTAGGGAGAGAGTGGTGGAAGCCTCGGTCGCAGGCGAGACTCTAGCGGCTCAGGTGGCTAGAGGGTGTCCGCAGGGTGGGGTGCTGTCCCCTCTCCTGTGGTGCCTAGTCGTGGATGGGCTACTAGAGGTGCTTAACGATCACGGTCACAGGGTACTGGCCTACGCGGATGACCTGGTCATTATAGCGCGAGGCAGGCACAACACCACAGTCAGAGATCGACTGCAAGGGGCTCTGTACATGGTTAGTAGATAGACCAGATTAGTAAAATCCCAAATTTACGAACAAAAATGTTGCTGATATTGAATTTACTTACATTCTGTCCAAAAATGTTAAACTATGCAGATTTTCTATGTAATATAAACGAATTAGTAAATACCTACGGTAACACTAGAACCTGCTATTTGAAGAAAACTGATGAATTAACCACTGTTATTGCTTTTCTGTTGATCAATTTTGTAAAATTTGAGTGGTGTATACAATTAAAATTTGGATTCATCTGTTAAACTTTCTGCGTGAACGTTCCCATCGACAAGACGTGTAATACTGTCGTATGTACTCAGACACTGTTAAACGTGGTAATTCTGCCTTGTTGCCAGTACTTTTATATCTGAATACCAGAGAATACCTACCAGTACACTTGTTACACCACTATTAATTGTCAATTCTTTTCAGTGGTTTGACTTGGTTAGTTGGTTGGTTTTTTTGTTTTTTGCTTACAATATGAACTAAATACTGCTTAAATGTTTTATAAAGTTTCCAGAAATATTGAAGACTGTGGTTGTCTCTGCATAAGTAGTTTATAATATTTTTTGTGGTATTTTCAAATAGCTGTATTCCATAGATTGCGTACAACTTCGAAACTTCGAAAGCAGTGTCCAAGCTCTGGTAATGTTTTGTCTATATAGCAAGCATGTTCATACACAGAGAGAAATTTATATATGGAGTGTTAAAATACAACTTTACATACTATGCTAGATAATAGTGGAGATAAAAACAAAAATAAATTCTAATACACTTATTTTCGATTATCACTTGTCTTCGAAATATAGCACAGTGATATTTGGTTTAGACCCAATTTCATCATGCACTTTTTATTATTGCCTGTGCGATTATCCACGAATATCGGACGTTATTAGGATTTGGACAAAAATTGTATGTGATTGTTTTATAAGACAGGATGTACCGCTAAATCTTATTCTAGGTATCTTATTATGCACGCTGGAGCTTCATTGCACTTTTCACATATCGTCACGAACTATTTAACTGAACGACCTGGCAATCACTGAATTGATTACAGAGGACCTGTTGGCCAACAAGATAAGACAACAGTATAAAAATCTGCTGCGATAACGATCATGTTATCAATACTGTACCTAGAGATGTACACTTTTTTCAGTAAATCATATATCGAAAACAGGCGAGCATCTAACCAAAGTGTATTCGGTATTCGATTGATAAGAAGAGCCCAAAAGTTCTCGAAATGCTTGTCGCTAATCAATTAATTGAGCGTTGTGGTGTTTGATGTTACTGATGATGCTTATCTATATTTTATAAGGCCACAATTCTCCCTCTCCTCCCTGCTCCTACACTAAAGTGTATTACATTCTTTTTGTTTCCATCTCTATTAGCATACAGCAAAGTGTCGAAACTTTTTTCTTAACACCTTGTACACAAAAGACTTTGACCCAACTGACACATCGTCGCCCAGCCTGCACCGCTAAAAACAGTAACTTGAATTAGGATAGGGTGTTGATTTTATATTTTGGATGCTGTTGAGAGGCTGGCCGAATCTGTGTGAGAAATAATAGTTCATTGTCAAATTTACTTCAGGCTTGGTATTGTATTAATGCTCTTTGATATAATTAGCGCTTTTTCTATAACTAGGATGGAAGCAGGGGGTATTAGTAGTATACTCGGTATTAGTAGTCATTAACACAATTACTAAAACACATTTTCTTTTATTCAAGTTCCACGTGTGTCAAGGAGATTAACAAAATTTGTAAATGCTGTAAGTAATATTTTTATGTTGAAATTTATTTGGCACAATTAATGAAACGCATTCTTTGGCATTTTCTTAATTCTTAAAGCCATGAAAGTGTATAGCAAATTGTTAGGAGAAATTATATTTTTATTATTAAATTTACCGGATACTTGACATTAATGCTTTTTACACAAATAATCAGACAGGTTTTTCTGTGTCTTTTAAAATTCAAACTTTGGAGGAGACAGAAAGAGTTGTGTGAGAAATAAAATTTTAATAGCGTACACTATTTATACAATTTATTTAATTATGCGTGACCAGGAGATCTGACAGAATAGAAAATCGTTTAAAATGAGAAACTATACGAATCCCATAGTCTATGCGACCGAAGCCGCATATGCAAAAGCTACCAATGTATACAATTATTTAAATAGTCGATTTTTGTGGTACTTTTACATATTTATTCACTCTGAAGATATGTCATTTCCAGTTTCATTGTTATAGCTATCCACATGCTGATATCTGTGTATTGCTTTTTTGCCGGTCCTTCATCAGTAATTAAAGGATTCACATCGTTCTAGCTTGTACATATGTATAGTTGAAATTATATCTATGTCCAATATAGGCAATAATGACATGAATACCAAGCATTAACTATTTCATTTTTAAGCAGACAAAGCAAAATCGAGTAAAAAATCTCCATAAATTAAAAACCTTTTAAAAGCTAAAATTTTGTTACTAATCGGAGTAACTAAATGGCATGTAATACGCCCTAACAAAGCCTTTACTTACCTACACCGAACGATACTGTATACAGACTGCTTAATTTCCATGAATTTAAAACATTTATAATGCAGTATTATTCCTACAGGATTGTTGCAAGAGGCATTTCCTGTGCATGTCCTTAAAATTTCAATCCAACTAGAAAAATGCAAAATAAATGATAAGATGTCGTGCATGTTATATCTAGTTATACAAGCTTATTTGAGAACGCTAATACTAAGCAAGCGATTTCGTTATTTCTCTACGGCTTTTTTCTTCAGCGCTGAACATTTTATTAACGACCGCTAATATTGAAAGTATGTTTCGTAAATTTACTTTTATCGTAAAACAGTGTTGCCAATGCCCAAGCACATAGTATATTATATACACGGATTATAATAATAACAAAGCATCCTGTTAAACGGCGTTTGATTATGCGGTTTCAAAAAATTTACGATCGTCGTCGTACAACGCGGAAGCATAAAAGATATCTTTTTATATTGTTTAATACATTAAGCAATTCGGTCAACCGCCGTGGGACGTCTCGTATAACGTCGACCGATAGTAAAATATTTATTAAATTTTCCGCCGAAACCATTAACCGTCTTTGTACTTTTATTTCCCGTACTGCGAACCTACCACACCACTCTAACAGCAACGTTACCTACAGGTTACGTCCTGATATATAGTTCATCGTAAAACGTTTGAAAGGAACAATGAAGACGAGAAGAGCAAAACGAGGCAGGAAACTGCGAAAAAAGGAAGAAGCACCGGCAAGAGTAAAAGCAATAGTCGAATAAGATGGGTGATAGGTTCAGTGCAATATAAATTCTTCCCCCTCGTTCACTTATTAATTAGTTTGAACTGTCGAACCGTCGGAATTAGACGGCTTTATGACACGGTCAACGAACTGATGTCCCGCTTAAAAGAGTTAATTGATTCAATTAAAGAGCTCCCGATTAAAAGAAAAAGGGAAATTTGAAAAAAGAGGTATAAAGGCAAATTAAATAATTAAACATTTGCTTTGTTAAACAGTCACTGAACAGATTTAAACAAGAACATATAAGCGCATCACATGTATGAGTTTAGCACCTTATATAATCCGTTTTGAATATTTTACAGAATCGCTGTAATCCCATTTTGTAAAGATTCCTTACTTTCTGTCGTTTCAAACTCTATTTTTTAAATTCAGCGATCGTAGACGATTCATACTATACGTTTCGATACAATCGCACACACAGAAAAGTGTTTACTAAGTGCAAATAAGACTTACTTAATTTAAGTAGTTCTCATTCTCCTATATAAACAAGAAAGTATTGAAATACGAGTATTTCACTTTGTTGGATATCCAAAGATAAATTTTCTTGAACCAAATAACTCTCCATTTAATCGCAGCGCGTCAATATACTATTTATGCAGTAAGCGGTGCATGATAACTAAAAGTTTAAAATCAAGAAATTTTTTGCTTGACCTTAGAGATTTTTTAAGAAAAACATTTACTGTTGCGAAGAAAAGTCATCGTCTTGTGGCAAATAAGTATTCTTGTTCCAAGAAAGAACTTACTTCTCTGAAGAAAATAAATGTAAGGAAGTCAACTTTCTTGGCCTTAGAAAACACTTTTCTCAGTGCAATGTGTACAAAGTGGAAGTAAGAGCAGACATCGGATTACGTTTACAAACTCTCAATTGGGAAGTTACTAACACTCTAGTAACACAACTTTACCAATACCTAATTCTCTAATTTCTGTCTTAACCCACACACAGAGAAAAATGTTCTTGAATTAAGAAAATATACCGTTTTACCCAAATATTTTTAATGTACGAATATTTTTGTTTTGATTCAAACACATTTTCTTGGAATAAGTAAAAGCGTTTACAATCCAGACTATACAGGGTGATTGGAGAGAATGGCCTATTATAAGTATTATACAAATGGAACGCAATTTTAAAACGAAAATTTATGGCTAGATATGGTTGAATATGAACTATGAATATGGACTATCACGTGAAAATATTCTTGAATGAATATCACTTAACCGGAACTGGGCATCAACTTCGATTTTGTAAATAGCATGCTATAAAATAAATTACAGATTCAGCTTCTACGACGAATTTTACACATATTTCATGTACCCCCTATACCTAAATACCATTCCTTCTGCGTTATTCGCAATTAAAGAAAAAAAGTGACAGATACCGATCTTACTTTATAGTGATATTACGTCACGTAGGAGTAAGGGAGACGAATGAAATTTTGCATACGCGCAGCTAATATTGTGTAGTTACACAACATTTGAAGTTCTTCTCTGTTACATTATACAGGATGTTTAAAAACTTAGTTGCTTATAAATAAGTTCAATCCGCGAGAAGTTGATTTTTTTTAATGGAAAGGTATATATTTTCTTAGACATTCTCATTCTATAAAAGATTCTCTTTTAATCCGTATTAGGAATTCCTCTACCTAAAATGGAAGGTGAATAAGTTATAACGATTTAATTAGCCTGCGTATCTAAAATGCTCAGATATGTCAATTTACTGAAGCAAAACTGCTTAGTTCATTTGTTTTACATACTTACTTGCCACTTATTTTGACGTTTGTCATTTTGTTAATCGTATTTGAGTAAACTGTTGCAACTAAATTATGGAAAATAGACCGTATACAAATGAAGAAATCATGAGTTTATTTACTATACATAGTGAATGTAAGAAAGTAATAGAACGAAAATGCCGAACGTTTAACGAAAAATATCAACATTTAAATCCAATGACTAGCAAGAAGTTTAAAAGAATTGGCATTATTTTAATGTATATCCACAGGCATCTATTGGAAGTGCGTCTAATGACCTATTTTACAATACAAAAATTCTTAAAAAGCACAAAATGCACGATTATGCCAGTACATGAGATTAAGGTATGTGATCATATGGCAAAAATGTGAATTTTGTTGATGCATATGCAACAGAATCCTACGTTTTTGGCTAATACTAGTTGGACTGACGAAGCAAAATTTGTTGTGAATAGGGGTAATATGCACTACTGGGCTCAAAACAATCCTCATTTAACCAGAACGCAAAATTTTCAAGAAAAATTTAGTATCAATGTATTTTTTATGATAATAGATAACCGCATAGGTATATTACCACATGTACCTATAATAAAAACTTAAATTCCAATCTGCAAATTTTACGTATAGTTGTGTCAGAGTTTCTAGAAGAGATGCCGCTTGGATTATTGCACAAAATCTGGTATCAAATGGATGGTGCTCCAGCACATTCTACCCGTGAAGTTGATGCAATGTTAACGGAAATGTTTGAGGATCGTTGGATTGGTCGAAATGGTCCATGGAGATGGCCTACTAGATCGCCCGACCTAACGCTATGCGACTTTTCCTGTGGGGCTATCCAAAGATGAAGGTCGATACGGCCCTTCAAACAGATACAAAAGAGGAATTAATACATCGAATAAAGGAATCCTTTAGGCAATTAATACCAGCTGCCATTCGAAGAGCTACAAAAACAGGAGTACGTTGTCGAATTATAGAATGCCTCAACAGAAACGGTGGCCATATCGAACCATTTAGATAAGTAATTTATTTATTTGTCTTATTATTATTATTGTTCTTGTGCTTTTTCTATTGTACCTTTTACTACTGTTACTAATTATTTATACCTTTTATGTAAATTTACTTTATGTTGGTTGTTAAAATGGCATTTGTTGAGAGTATTTGGAAAAATTCTTAAGTAATCTAAATTGCATAATAAATAAATTAATGATTACTTAATTTAGTGTATTTTCAAAGCTAATTAATTACACTAAGGGAAATGTATTGTACAGAAGCGACACAATCTGTATGTTATTATATGTAATGTAAAAATTATTCATTGCATTGTTATAAAGCACGAAAAAATAGTAAAATTACAATATGTACATATACAATAATAAATACAATAATTTCTTGTTGTTGTAAAATACTCATATTGGGTACGATAGTTATTGTACACTGCAGGTCTATTTCTCTCGGTGTATGCGTGAAAGATTAGCAGAAATGACAGATGTCAAAATAAATAGTAAGTAAGTATGAAAAACAAACAAGCTAATCACCCTTGCTTCCGTAAATTGACGTATCTGAGCATGTTAGGTACAGATGGTAATTAAATCGTTTATAATTTATTCACGTTCCATTTTAAGTATAGGTACACCTAAAACGGATTAAAAGAGAATCTTTTATAGAATCAGAATATCTAAGAAAATATATAGGTACCTTTCCGTTTAAAAAAATCTACTTTCCGTGGATTGAACTTATTTATAAGCAACTAAGTTTTTAAACAAGTTGTATAATGTTACAGAGAAGAACTTCCAATGTTGTGTAACTGCGCACAATACCAGCTGCGCGTATGCAAAATTTCATTCGTCTCTTTTACTCCTACGTGACGTAATATCACTATAAAGTAAGATCGGTATCTGTCACTTTTATCTTTAATTGCGAATAACTCAGAAAGAATGGTATTTAGGTATAGTGTATGGTACATAAAATTTATGCAAAATTTGTCGTAGAAGCCGAATCTGTATTTTATAGCATGCTATTTAAAAAATCGAAGTTGATGCCCACTTCCGGTCAACCGGAAGTGATATTCATTCAGGAAAATTTTCACGTGATAGTTCATATTCAACCATATCCAACTGCAAAATTTTGTTTTAAAATTCCGTTCCGTTTGTATAATACTTTTAATAGGCCATTCTCACCAATCAGCCTGTATTTGTTGTAAAATACGTATTTAATCTGAATAATTTCCTCGTTTGTGAAATAGCTGAATTGCACATTTTGGGCAGCTGCGTTCAAGATTATATGCGTGTATGAAGCGTTATATGTGCATTCGACTTCAATCTTTTTATCTGCGTGTAGGATTTCGCAAGAATTAGATACATATAAGTTTTTTATAGTTAAGGCGTGGAAATTTGCTGTAATAAAAGTACATATTTAATCATGGTTTATGTGAAGTGTATTTTAGCTTCATGGGAATTGGAGGAGTAATTTCCACCAAACGTTGTACTTGAAGTAAACCCATTATATTCTTACATTAAAGCAATGTTGCTTTGCATCACAACAATTTCCTTAGAAAATAATATTCTTGTGATAACACTCTATAGTTTTGCGAATATACAAATAGGGGATTGTTTTGAACTGAAACAGTTTGTTTTAACTCGAGATAATATTTCTCTGCGTGATAAGATTGCTGCTTGTATACGGGGCTAATTATTATTATTATTATTAGCGGTGGAAAATTGATCGAGCTATCCTAGCCGTCGGCATCGCAGTAAATTAATAAGATATCAGTGAGGCAGAATAATGAGTTTAAATGCAGAGCTGCGAGATTCACAAACGAATGGGAATTCCTTAATAGAACAGGAGCTTTACGCTACCTCTCATCACCTTTTATTTTTGCTTGATATTGAAACAATGTCACCAGCTCATCTCTAAATTTAACTCCGCAAAGTCGATTATTTATTCCTTCTCGGGCAAAGAAAAATGTCGTCTCTTCGTATGAAATTGTGAATTTATATTGCTTTTCCAAAATCTATAATCGCATATGGAGTCTTACCATATCCAGAGATAACAAACAAATTAACAACTTTAAGGAAAATCATAAAATTGCTCTATTTTATGATTTTTAATTTGACTAGCCGACCGTAACACTGCTATAAGTAATTCGTTTTACATCATACCAATTTGAGGGTTATGCTGTGATTAATACAGTCGAAAGTTACCAAAGACCTAGGCGTAGAGCCAAGTACAAAAAAAGTGTTTCTTATTATTTTCATTCCAGTAGGATTTGCAACAGTGTTTGTTCCATGAGCACCAATTCTGATTGATTCAAACTTTTTACAAATTCATTGTATCCTCTAGTATTACGCTTTCCTTAGACTATACCATTACAGCTATGTACCGGGTGACCAATTAAAAATGGCGCTTGGCCATATGTCAGAAACGGTTTGCAGTACAGCTTCGGGAAAAAAAACTTTATTGACTAAAGTGACTCCGAGAAACATCTGGAAATTATTCAAGAAAGTGTAGGATGACCGCTAGATGGCGCAACTAAACACAAAAATTTTAATTTTTTATTTTATACAATTTATATAAATTTGAGGCATAATCTTTCCTTATTTAGTAATTCTACCACCTGCACATTAAATTCCGATTAATTAAACAGTTTATGAAAACACTAGAAAAGTAAGGCAACTGTTTTAAATACTTAAGGGATAAGTTTTTAAAGCTGTATGATGCTAAAGTTTGCCACGATGTATTTGTTGGTCCATAAATTGAGAAGCTCTTCAAACATTAAAGTTTTGAACGTACCATGAATGATTTAGAACTGGCAGCATAGACGTCGTGTAAAAATGTTTGCAAACATTTTCTGGAAAATCAAGACAGTGAAGACTATCAAAATATCAATTAATTAATTTGCTACTAAACTATAAAAATTTAAGGTGCCGAATGTCGAAGATTCCATTAACATATTGCAGAAATGAAGAAACCATTTCAGAGTAGGTGGGATTCCGTCATGATGGGAGATTATTGCTGATTTCTCATTAGAGAAGATAACCGCCAACATAAAAGGAAAAAATAACTATGATATCAGTAAATTTCTTTTAATATGTACAGTTAATGTTTTTGTATTCTTGATATAATTGACATATAATATGTACGAAATAATGATCAAATCTATAGCCATGCACATTTAAATACAAGGAAATAAGTGATATAAAGGATTATGTTTACAATCTCATGAAGCTCATTAAAACACTTACAATGGTAAATTTTATATTTGAAACAATTTAATTCCCGCTAAAATACTGTATTTTTTGTCAAATACTAACAATTTTGTTTAAGAACTAGAGAAAAGATGGCAAAAAAGGTAGTCAAGTAAATTAAATTATTATAAATAATGATTGATTATAAATAACACTTAAGTTACCAATATTAGTTCCGAAAATTGGCCCTGACGTTTTTCGTTTTACCATATACCATTATATAACTTTTATTCTAATTGCACAGAACAACAAATTTTCATTTTTTTTATTTTTCTTTATGAATTATATTCAAACTTATTTTGATTTACATTCCTAATAATTATTATAAAAAAAACAAATATCTTCTATCACGGCAGGTATTATAAACAAATGAAATTCATATTGATCATACAATACTAACAATAACTAAGTATATGCTATTCTGGGACGTATTTAGAAAGTCTTTCTTTTCACTTTTCTTTTATATTGGGATGAAGAACATTCTGAAATTAAAGTCCAACAGTAGTCAGCAAGCATCTCGCTATTCCACTTGCCCTTATAGCGCTTTTCAATAATGGAAATATCCTGATGAAATCTTCCCCATTCTCGTTACTAACATCGCCAAGTTTCGGGTGAAAGAAGTTTAGGTGCGAATGCAAGAAATGTATTTTAAGACTCATATTACAACCTAATGCATGGTAACTTTTAACAAGTTCACTAACAATTTCCTCGTAATCAGATTTTTTTATTTCCTAAGAAATTCTTTGTCACACTTTTAAATGCATCCCAAGCAGTCCGTTCTAAATAGCTCAAGAGTACGTCAAATGCTCGATCCTGTTGTAACAGATTAATCTCGGGTCCTATCAAAATCCCCTCTTTAAGTTTTGCCTCAGATATATTAGGAAATTTTTGTTTAAGGTATCGAAATCCTGGTTCCTCTTTGTCCAATGCTTTGACGAAATTCATCATCAGACCTAATTTTATGTGTAATGGCGGTAAAAGAATTTTATGTGGCTCCACCAACGAATTATGCACTACGTTCTTTTCTCCTAGAGTGTACGGTATTCTGGTTGGCCATTGCTTAACAGTACAGTACAAATTTCTCGCTCGACTATCCCATTCACAAAGGAAACAACAATACTTTGTGAATCCAAGTTGTAGATCAAGTAGAATTGCAACTACATTGATATCAGCACTGATGTACCATTTATAGGTTTTGTAATTGATTTTATCAAGGAGACGTGTCACGGTTTGCCCCACAAAATATAAAATTAATTTAATTACCGCAATGAAAACAAGAATACAGAGAATTAGTCATAAAGATTTTGTCACGCAAGATCTACAATATCTATACAATATTCTCCTTAAAAATAGTTTTCCACCTCACTTAACAAACAGGCTTTTATTTTCTACAGCCACTAGCCTTTTAACTCAAGATCGTAATGATTTGTCTAACTCTCGTCATATACAAGATATTAATATTGAACAATCAAAACACAAATCTCTTGTTTACATCCCTGGCCTTACGGATAAAATAAAACTGTTATTTAGAAATCGCAATTTAAAAATTTCATTTATTTCAGCTAATTCGTGTAAAAAATTTTTCACCAAATTGAAAACCCCGATACCTAAAGAACAACAAAATCATATTCTATACGCGGTTAAATGTAACGATTGTTCTAAATTCTATATTGGTCAAACTATCCAGAGGTGGCGTGAGAGAAGCACCCAACATCGTAGTGACAGTCGAGTAAATCCCAAAAAATGTTCTTTGGCTACACATATACATACCAAAGATCACATTGTAAATTTTAATGATGTCACAATTTTATTTAATGAATCTAATTATACTAAAAGAATTTGCCTTGAAGTTTTAGCTATCAAACATTTTTCGGATAATATTAATACAAAAGAACAATCTTCAAATTTTACAAATATTTATAATAATTTAATTAAATTTATCAAATTTAAGGATTTACATTAATCTTTTGGTAGTCTTTTGTGATCTCTTACATTTAAATGTCTTTGTATGGAATGTTATAAATCGTTTTCCATTTGATATTTATAATTTTTTTTTCTTCTCGTATATACAATATATTTTCATTGCATTCAACATATTGTTTTTAAAATGTCGAAATTTAAAATCTAACATGTCTGGTTTTGTTTACAAAATTGTTTATCAAATATTTTGCATATGTTTTCAAATTTCAAAAATTCAAAATTGTCAAAATTGTTTCACATTTTTAGAGCCTTGTATTTAGAAAAACTATTATCCTTGTTGTAAGTTATTGTTTCTTGGTTTAAAAATAATTAAGTTTTATTATATATTTATATACAGGTTTGAAGAAGGATTAAATAAATCCGAAACGTCACGTAGGAAACTACTGTTTTTCATTTAAATTAAAAGAAGGAACCCATATTCTGCACTAGTTGCAGTAATTTCACATTATATATATATATATGTTATACTTGTTTTGTTGACCTACAAGTGCAAATATATCAGGAAATACACGATAATTATTTGTAATACATCATATAATCTATCTGATGATCAAAACTGTGGAATATGTTGAAGTAGGTACGCAAATAATTTCGCACTACTTATTCTAGAAAAGACTGGTAATCTCATCTCAATAATATACTTCAAATTATTTAATAAAGGATAAACAGCAAACATTTATATAAACGATAAGTTCCAATATATTTATTTGTTTAATTCTATTTTTGTATTAGCAACTATGTAAGCGTTAGTTTTTAAAGATTTATTTTTAGGCAATAATGACATTACTATTTTTTATATGTACTTTCATATTTATTTAATATATGCGCATTTATCGTAAAATTGAACTTGGTATCAGTTTCCGCTGGTATATAACATTCGATTTCGCTAAATAAACAAATCGTTTTCCATTCTTCAGAAATAAAACACTAAAATTGGGCAAACTGCGCTGCGCGGGATAAATTACATAATATTGTTCTTGCGTTCAAATTCCTTTTGTAGTCCATATAACCCGTTCCAACACATGTGGTTTCACCTCTCACCTTTTATGTAAATCTTTCCTAAATACTTTGACCCTTTGTGCTTTACATAAAACTAAGTATACATGTATGTACACATGTGTTATCATATAAGCATTTCTACATTAAATATTTGCTTTTGTATTTACACGTGCAACAATGGGATTAAATTCAGATTTACTCCTCATTTCGTTTATGTTGAATGCAAACCGCATACAACCAGTGTTACTCTTTAAATTTAAATTACCAACGCTACACTGCAATTACATTTTGTGTAAACCAAAGCTTGTGGCACTAATTATACCATAATAAGCTAAAGTTGATCTATGCAAACAATTGCAAACTTCAATCATTTCTGACAAAGAGCGATATTTCGTAAGCTTACTTAGTTTTTCTAAATCTGAAAATTCTAGCAATTTTTCAATTCATCACATGCAAGCATACATAATGCATACAACGTTTTCAGTAAGCAAATTTTGTAATAAAGCTATTTTAAATAGTTATAACGAGACATCATTTCTGTCACAATCACAGGTCTGAATGCAGGAGAGGTAATAAGGATTGCGTTTCTCATTCTTTCTTATTCATTGCTAGTATATGTATTTTTAAATCGAACAGCCTGTATATTTTTGTCATTTCGGTCAGAGAATAAAAAAACTACCTTCAGAAATGTTAACATATTTTTACTTTATCCCAAAAAAAACTGACACAAAAATTAACAGAAGGTAAAGTTAAAGTGAAACAAAAATATAATAAATAGCTTTACAAACTGCAGTAAATGTTGGAAATTATGCTCCGTTCACTACTGTGTAGTGGCATAATCTGTGAACAAAATGTCTTACTGAATTTTGTAAAACTTGCGGTCTGATATTGTTGATTTCTTTAGGTATTCGTCTCTCTCTACGTTCCGTGCAGAATATAAACTTATATGGTTAGTATATCTATTTAGTTTTGTATTTGAACTCATATTTGGAAAAGACAAAGAGTAAAACAAATAAAATACCATCTACCTCTTTAATTAATGGTCTCATTATTTCGCGAAAATGTAGCCTGGGATCTAGATCAGTTTCCAACGATTCATGAACGGTTTGCATTTTATGCGATTTCGGTTTTGCACATTGGAGAATTTTAAGGGCAGTTTTTTGGGAAATATTATGAATTTATTCCAATTTTATTATCGACACAGGACTATTTTCTTATAATGAAAGAAAAACAATCAAACTGGTCTCTTTATCGGTTGCTGTTTTTGGACGTCCAATTGTTGGCAAATCTGTTATTTGGCGAAGGTTCGTATTTCTGAATTGTTCGGCACACTATACTTTTACTGATTGGGCAATTCGGATAAACAGTATTAATTAAAACGCAAACTTTATCAAGAGAACGTTTAAATCACCATATCCACGCACTATCAAAATTTTAATTTACTCAAATTCTGTAAGCTTTAAAGCTATTATAAAAATTTGTAATAGTCAATATAACTAAACGATACTGATACTAATAAATTTTCGCTACAATCTGACAGATTATAGTAAGATACTTACTTTAAACATATCTTAATTTCGCATTACTTTTTTGTGTTAGTTTCTTTAACATGAACTAGGCACCCACCACATTAACATAAAGTAAATATTTAATATTTCTGAAGACAGTCTTTTATTCTCTTCCCGAAATTGCAAAAATATACATATTGTTCCATTTTAAAATATATAGCAGGAAGCATTTTCTGTCAAACCGGAAATAGAAAACAAATATGAATATCATGAGTAAATTTGCAAGGTTTAACTATACATCAATGCAACATTTCCAAGAAATTACTTCTGGAATAACAAAGTTTATCCGACTGTTCCAGGACTTTATACTAACCTTGTATATTTAGATGAACTACATTAAATATTCAAAAATATAAAGTCTCACAAATAAGTAGTACGAGTAATATGCGTGAGACTTCCTTAATGTATACAATAATTTGATAAAAAAATTAAAATATTTTAAGAAACATAATTATTAATTGCAACTAACACCATTGATATGACACACATAAAGGAACTGCTTGACTTTCAGAAATACGTCGCAGTAAGGTAGACGAGGAACGCGGCAGACGGCAGACGGCAAACGACAACGGCACTTGCCGCGGCGGCGGACGGCACTACTTTTCTTATTGTTTTAAACGGGCGCACTTCCAAGGCTAAGCGGCAGGTGTCGTGCAGCAGTTTGTGTCTTGTTGTGTCGTTGGGCGGCAGACGGAAAACTTGGACAGTCACAGTATTGCCGCGTGCCGTCGCCATGTCGGATGTATTTACAGATGCAGAAAGTGAAGTACTGACGATGAATATACAAAGCTGTGAAGCTATTTGTGCGACTGCTGCAGTTTGACTTAGGAATCTATAACGGCGGCACTTGCCTCCAAGCGGCAAGTGCCGTTGTCGTTTGCCGTTGCCATCTTCCGCGTTCCTCAGAAATCTACCTTTAGGCCTCTTTTATGCACGCGCGGTTGTGCGGTTTGCAGTCGAACGGCATAAAACGTTGCAGTTGCGGTCAAGAAATTTGCGGTCGGATTTCGCAAACGTGCGGTTATCCTTCTAATCATGCCGTCGAGAATATAGGTTTGGCCCGCAGACGATTTTTAAATACACGTACACAGATGGAGGTATTTATGCAAACGTTCAACGTTTTTGTTGGCGCCATTCGCTCTGTTGCCATCCCCCGAGTCCCTAGCCCGAGTGATAGTTTTCAAAATGAGTTCAGACGGGGCAGACGTCTACACAGAATAGTCAATTGAGGAAATCAGATGTCGAACGGCTATTTGGGATGTATCATCCCAAGATTATAAAGATAGGAATATCAAAAAGAATCGCACGGATCCGTTCTATTTCTCTTGTCTGACAACACTGTACTAATAGATCTACCAGCCGCATGAACGGTTGCAACCTGCATAAAAAGGTAGCGACGGCACCACACTGAAACGCCGAACGTTGTGCCGTTCGACTGCAAACCGCACAACCGCACGTGCATAAAAGAGGCCTTAAAGTAAACCAGAGCGCAGTCGGAAAAATTCGATGAACATAAACTGTATAACTAACACCCGAGTTACATTTGAGTTACACTCAACACGTTGTGGTCGAAAATTTTAATTCAATATCTTTAATTCTTTAATTCAACATCGACAAAAATTTAAGAACTGTGTATCTGTGTTAATTTTATCCAAATTTAATGTGTTCAAATGTTTCACAATTTTATATTTACGAGGTTCTTTGATGGGACTTGCTTGTACATATTGTCATAGAAATGTATCATTAACATTAGTACTGTGCTGGCTAGGTTCTGCACTCTAATCATTTCCCTCTCAAAATAAATTTAATAAAATTCCAAAGCTGAAGGTTACGATATGAGTCTTATTTGTTTATATGAATTACACCACTACATCGAAGTAGTTCATAAATAATGCTTTCTGTCATTGAGCTGTGTTCCTTTACTTTATTCCTTGTCCCTTTGAATGGTTAATCCAATATAAAGTTTGTTCTTTAGTCCACCACTGTCGACAGTAAGCTTTTGTGAACATTGTGGAAAGACCACAGAAACTAGCATAACTTTTTCTTCGGCCAGAATTTTAAAGATTTGTAAACAATTTTATGATATCTTATATAGTTATAATTATTTAAAGCTTTGCTTAAAAATTTTGGTTGCTAGTAATATATAACATACGTGACTTAAGAACCCCTAAAATTTCAACTATTTGGTATTTATAAATATCGGCCGGAATAGAGTGAAATCACGACCGGCAATATAAATAGTGTATAACGTTGCAGCCATTCACTAACACTATTCAATTAAATGGCTGTGCTCTTTGATCTGTCCGCTGTATAAAGCGATTAAGTTTATTCGTGCTTGTAAGCAATAACTCATTACTCGCACTCTCTAATTTGCAGAAGCATTATGATGCTTATTGTTCCCCTATGTGTTTTTTGTTCTATTTATTTATTTATCGTATAATTTTTGCACATCATACATAGTCAATATAATTAATTTCAGCACCAGTTTCCAACAAAAATCATCAAAAGAAAATCATCAAAAAAGACGTCCAAAAATGTCAATTTATTTTAATTAAATTGCCAACAAACTGAGCAGTATGTAGAAAAAAGAACACACAATGGAACCTTTACAATCAAATGTCAATTTATTTTAATTAAATTGATAGATGAAAATCATTTGTGAAAATATTTACTTTACAAATATATATCTCTTTTGAATCCAAACTTGACCTTAACTGCCGCATTTTCCGCTTAACTTCCCCCATTTGATTTAAATTTTAATTGTATTAAATTATTCTTTTCTCTTTTTTCTAAACTTAACAAAAATGATTTATAAAATTTTAAATAAATTTTGGTGATGCCCGTATATCATTTATTAATATTATTCACGAATCAGTTTATGGAGTTGTTTGAGATTGTTTAGAACCGCCTTCCTACAATTCTACACTTCCATTCAAAATGTTCAGGTATAATGTTGTTTAAAAGTCACCATTCGAAATCAGGCCAATGACTTTCTTAGACCAAATTCCCCTAGATGTACTGGATTTTCGTTATTCCACTTATTCATTATTACTATCAAAACGGTGCGACAGCCGCAATAGTTAGGCGGGTGACTATAATTGTGGCAGGACGATAGGAGCCAGGTTTCAATTCTCTGGTGGGATGGTGACATATTTTCAGAGTGTTGAAATCCGGATCGACTTACAATTCGCTATCATTCGCGGCGATAAGATGCTTTCACAAAACCATTTCAACACAATTTACACACACAAAAACTACTCCGCGAGAATTGCATGATAACCAGACAAGTAATACAGCTTACGGAGTCACTGCAAATAAGCACCCACCACACATTAAAAGGAAAATTATAATTTGATATGATTAAATTACAAACAGGTATGTACTAAATTTTGTTACAAGGTATTAACTTAGTGTTCTTCTGGTATATAGTTTCCATACTAATCTCGGCGAGCTGTCAATGAAAATAGACATATAACAAAAAATGAACTAACGTTTTCGAAGAGGAAAATGGGAACACAGCAATAATGATATAAGCATACCACAATCCCTATATTCCACAGCAGCATTGCGTTTTATATATTATTATTAAGTTCACTATAATTGAATGCAACAACCTACATATACATGATTACTATATCCCCTTCTAGTTACGTGTAGCGTGGGTAGTAAACCAGCTAGTCCGCAATATATCCCACTGTGACTCGAAATTAAATACCAAATGAGTAAATCTATGGCTCAAAACTGCATTATACTGCAAATACGAAGTAATTCCTACGTCAAACGCAAGATTAAACAAATTACTCTATGCATGCACAGCTTGAAATTAATGCGACACTATCAACGCTGAAATCGATTCATATTATCCTAGACAATTCGCTATTCAGTAAAAAATTTGTGAGTGTTATTTTGTCCTGTTCTGATAAACTAGTGAATTTATGCATGTTCTTAGAAATTCTTTCCGACAACGATATAGTATGTCGAACGATCAATTAAGCAACAACTTATAAACGATTCGCAAGTGCTGCGACGTTCTTTGGCACAGTTACTGGCGGAATCACGAAGCAAATGTTTTGTAGATATAGTACTCATTTGTATTCTCTTATACAATTATATAATAAGCTCTATTGTAGTTATAATCCTTCTAATCAAATTTTAATTTGAATATAGTAAGACAACCTGATGAAGCTAAAATAATTTTATACAACGCGAATCTAAGGTATGCCCCCCCCTCCTCTTCCTCCTTCCCCCTCCCTCTGCATACTTTAGAACCGCACTATAGTGTGTACAGGCTGTCTCTCTAGTGCGTCCAAGTACCATATCTCCCCTTATAGATATTTTTTCTGAAAAACAATTATACGGAGGTTACTTGAGTTGATATAGCACATGTTCCAAAATTACTTTCACTTATACAGGGTGTTCCATTTTCACTGAACAAAACACAACCTTGTTATTTTAAATATAACGGTATAATTTTTTTCAATGCAATCGATTCTACGCATTATTTTCAAATATTTTGTATTAGGGTTCCCTATACCTGACTGTTTCGAAGATATTCACACTTTTTCGTAATATTTTCCTATTGCACCATCTTAAAGAGTAATTAATATTGTAAAGCCCTTTGAAGCGTAAGGTACCAAACTTCTGCAAACGAAAGTAAAGCGTTATAGATACTGAGAACTGGCATAACTTTCAAAAAAATTATACAGGGTGTGCAGAAATTAGCAACCAATTCAGATACCTTCAAATATTCAAAATTCTTTTTTTTAATGGCACATAGTACTTTTTATTGTAGCGCCTAATTCTGCAAGAAATTCTACATCGATTTGTATTAACGTCTCATTTACCTATCTTTATTAGTTTTTGAGTTATTAGAAATTATTGGTTCCAACTACGGAAAGCATACTAATATCTATTATTTTTTGTCATAGTTAGCTATGAAAATAAAATATATCAATAAGAGTTGTCAAATGAGTGACAGTTTATCGAGTAAACTCGTTGGTCCACGCAATATGACTATTAATCACCAAAATGACACTAATAATAATAATAATATATTAAATTTATTTTATATCCATGGTAAATGATATAAGCAGCAAGAATATGTAGTACATTGAATGAAAAATTGAAATCAACTTTTTTAACCATGGAACTATTAAAGTTATCAAAAGACCATTTTTCGAATTTTGAAACGACACAAAATGCGACCACAATAACTAAACATGTGACTAACTGAGAGCAAGTGAGATTTGGTGTAAATGAAAAGCAACAAAACTGTCACTCATTTGGCAACTCTTACCGAAATATTTTATTTTCATAGCTAACTATGAGAAAAAATAACAGATGTGTATACTTTCCTTAAACAATAAAATTACTACGGGTTTTTTAGAATCTAGATTAAAACTCGAGGTTAATCTAAATTCTTTTTAAATAATATAATTTTCTGAAGAAATCACAGAATTGTGACGAAATATTAAAAATAAAGATTTTTATTATTAAAGGACCGAAAAACCTGTAGAAAATTTATTGTTTAACAAAAAAGGTCAAAACACAACATCAATAGTATACTTTTCGTAGTTGGAACCAATAATCTCTAATAAGCCAAAAACTATAAAAAATAGGTATATGAGACCTTGATACAAATCGATGTAGAATTTCTTGCTGAATCAAGTGCTGCAATAAAAACTACTATGTGCCATTTCAACAAAGAAGAATTTTTAATGTTTAAAGACATCTGAATTGGTTGCTAATTTCTGCACACCCTGTATAAATTTTGTTGAAAGTTACGACAGTTCTCAGTATCCATGACCCTTTACTTTCGTTTGCAGAAGATTGGTACCTTACGCTTCAAAGGGCTTTACAACATTAATTTTTCTTTAAGATGGTGCAATAAGAAATTATTAAGGAAAATTGTAAATATCTTCGAAACAGTTGAATTTAGGAATAGGCGACCCTAATACAAAACGTTTGCAAATAATGCGTAGAATCGATTGCATTGAAAAAAATTATACCATTATATTTAAAATAACAAAGTTGTGTTTTGTTCAGTGAAAATGAAACATCCTGTATAAGTCAAAGTAATTTTAGAACATGTGCTACATCAATTAAAGTGACCTCCGTATAATTGCTTTTCAAAAAGAAATATCTACAAGGGGAGGCATAGTACTTGGACGCACTAGAGAGACACCCTGTACATGCGACGCGCAAAACTCATGCTTTATATCCTGCTGCACAAATGATTCGTTAACTGTATCTTAAGGTGGATGCATTAATAGCATGTACTAAAACAGTGTTTCTCAAATTACCAAAACGAATTTGAGAATTTCACAGGCGGTACCGCGATATTCTCAAACCACCAGAGCCAATTCTTACATGTTGGGGAACATGGTTAAAGGCGGCTTTTTATGACTCAAAATCTTTTGAACAATTATAACGTGTTATTCTACAATTCAATCCCGACGAAGTCAAAGCTATAAAAAGAAGCCAAATAAGATTTCAAGATACTTTCGGTGAAATAGACTTGAAAACTATTTACGACAATTATGCCGGTTTATCTGCCGCAAGAGAAACATTCCAACTGCGTTATCATTAGTGGAGTCTGTGCAAATTGTGGGCAATGTTCACGCATTGTCATGTGCTATAAGTGACATAAATAACATGCGTGTTGTGGAAAAGGAAAAGTGAAAGTTATTGATGCATGGCCTCTAGGTTGGGATCGGGAAAAAGACACAAGCTCGGTCGGCGAGAGATAACGTACTGATTTATTAACATATAAGTACATAGGAGCCCCACACATGCGCAACATATAACATACCACTATACAACATCTCCCTATTAATAACATGTACACATATATATTTATATATATAACAATATACCACATCTTCCTAACTAACAATATAATTTGTATATAAACAGATACAATATAAACAATTAAATGTAAGATACAATACACAAATAACAACGATTTAGTATTCCCTTCCAGATCTTAAAACACGTCTATCATCGGAATTAATATCTATCTGTGGTTGTTCAGAATCAGGTGATAGGTGATGCGAATTTTCGTCGTGATCAAAATATGGTTCAATATACCTTTTAATTTGAGAACTATTCCTTCTAAAAGTTTTACTACCGTTTGAACGTATAATGTATGAACGTGGTGTATTGCCCTGTTTAATAATAGTACCTTTCACCCATCTATTATCCTTCCAAAATAATACCTTATCCCACAGGTTGAAATCCCTCTTAGGTTTAGCTGTTTTATTATAATAATTTCTATAATTCATAATTTTATTCTGAAATTGAACATTAACCCCATCGTTTATCATCGGTTGCAACAACGCATCTTTAGTAGGTAATTTCGTTCTGCATCTCCTATTTTGCAATAATTGACTAGGAGTAAAATTTAAATCTTTCACTTGTGAATTACGGTATTCTAACAAACCTAATAAAACCTGCTGATCATTGGTTGATTTTTTAAGAATATTTTTGCATATGTGTACCGCTTTTTCTGCTAGACCGTGACCTTTTGGATAATTAGGACTGGAAGTTATAATTTCGAAATTATTATTATTAGCAAACTGTCTACATTCGAATGAATTAAAAGGAACATTATCACAAATTATGCTTTTGGGAATACCAAATCTAGAAAATACTTCTAACCAAGACCTAATGACTTCTTTAGAAGACTTATCTCGGATAGGTATCAATTCTATCCATTTTGAAAAATAGTCTATTACTACCAAATAATATTTGCCTCGTAATTCTAAAATGTCACATGCTACCTTACTAAATGCTAACATAGGAATATCATGCGCAATTAGTGGTTCTTTAACATTTCTAGATTGAAGCATTTGACATAATTCACATTTACTAATGAAATTTTCAATATGACCGTCCATTCCAGGCCAATACAATAACTCGCGTGCTCGAGACTTGGTTTTACATATACCCAAATGAGTTTCATGAAGAAGTTTAAGCATGTCAGACCTCATGGATTGTGGCACAACAATGCGATCATTAAAAAATACAATATCATTGTCCACCGATAATTCATTTTTAAATTTATAATAGAACTTAACCTCATCTTTTACTTTAGTTTTACTGTTCGGCCAACCCGTTTTGCAGTATTGAAGTAAGTGACCCAAAACTTTATCATCCCGAGTTTCTTTTTGAAAAACTTTTATTTTTTCATCGCTAACATTTATGCTATGAATGACTTCAGTGAATGTCGTATCTTCTTCACTATTACCCGTTTCGAGAAAATGCCTAGAGAAATAATCTGACAGATTCATATATTTTCCCGGAATATATTCTAAATCGATATCATAATTTAATAACTTTAATCTCATTCTTTGCAACTTCCCCGAAGGAATTTTATGAATTTCTTTTGACATGATAGCAACTAATGGTTTATGATCAGTTTTCATCTTTATTTTTCGTGAATAAATATAATTATGAAATTTTTTACACGCAAACGTTAGGCCTAAAAATTCTTTCTCTACCATAGCATATCGAGTTTCTGCGTCCGACAGTGCTCGTGAAGCGAACGCTACCGGTTTATTATCTTGTAACAAACAACAACCCAAACCATCTTGACTACTGTCACTTTCTATTACAATTTCCTTATTTGGATTAAAAGCCGTTAAAATTGGCGCATTTCTTATACTATCTTTAATATCATTGACTACTTTAGTATGACTGTCTGTCCAACAAAAAATTGCATCTTTTTTTTTAATAAAGCTCTTAAAGGAGCTGTTAATGCGGCTAAATTACTAATGAAACTTCTCATGAAATTGATTACACCTAATAATTTCATTAGTTCTTTTTTATTTTTTGGACAATCAATTCTATCTAAGGCTTTCAATCGCTCTCTATCCAATTCCATACCCTTATCTGAAAATATATGGCCTAAGTATCTTACTTCTCTAAGTCTATACTGAACTTTATTAGGATTAAACTTTATGTTAACCTGACGCGCTCGATCCATAACCCTTTGCAAATTTGCATCATGTTCTTCTAATGTACTACCCATTATTAATAAATCGTCTTGGTAAATAGTGATACCAGGTAAGTCCCCAAAATGGTCATAATTATATTTCATAAAAACTTGTGGCGCAATTGACAAGCCGAATGGAAGCCTTTTAAACTGATAAATATTTCCTTGAGGGTCCGAAAAACAAGTTAACAGTTTGCTTTCGTTATCTAATTCAATGTTCCAAAACCCACAATTATAATCTAAAACCGTAAAATATCTCATACCATTTAAAGTTTGAGACATTTCCTCCAAAGTAGGCATCATAAACGGTTCAGCTATTAGGTACTTATTTAACTCTAATGGACTCAAACAAACCCGTAAACTTCCATTTTTCTTCTCAACAATGACAAAATTATTGAGCCATTCCCCTGGCCTATCAATCTTTTCAATGATATCATTAGACTCTAATTCTTTTAAGACATTACCCAATTTACTTTTGATTTTTAAAGGAACACGTCTAGGAGGTTTAATTACAGGTACATAATTATCTACTAATCTTATTTTATATGGTTTAGAAAATTTACCAATTCCCGTAAAACAATCAATATTTTTTTTTATAAACCTATCTTTATCATTTTCTTCTTTTATGCTTGCAACCCTTTTAACTAAATTTAAATTCACACATGTATCTCTACCCAAAATAGGAATTTGTTTATCTAATAATATAACAAAAGGCTCTACACTTAGTTCATTCCTATACGAACATTTTAAATAAGTAATACCTAATGGCTTCAACTTCTGCCCACCATAGGCTTCTAATACGATATTGGTTGGTTCCATTTTTGCATTCTCATCTATTTTCTTATATATATCCACAGGCAAAACGTTGCATTCCGCACCAGTATCTAGTTTAAACTCGACAAAAACATCACCTATCCTGATCTTCTCAACCCATTTATTCCTACAAACAGAATTATAATTACTACCTTTAATAGAATGTACATATAAATTATCTGGACCGTCATCATTATCAGTATTCACAAAATCATCATTAATGTTAATTGATTTGATTTTTTTGTTTTTACAAACCTTTGCAAAGTGATGTAGCCCTGAACAATTATAACATTTCTTATTATACGCTGGACAAGATTTATAACTATGATTTGACAAGCATTTAGAACATTTTTTTGCTAGTTTTACGAATATTTTTATTGACATTTACAGTATGACTCTTGTTATTTGACTTATGCTTATACTTATCTAATGTATGTAGGTGTGATGATGCTTCTTCCACAGCCTGTACTTGCTTTGTGTGTTCCCTGGCTAACTCCCAAGCTTTGCATCGATCAATCGCTTTCTGCAGGTCCAAACCTTCGACTTGTAGTAATTTTTCTTGTAATGTTTTGTCTGCTATACCCAACACAATACGGTCTCGGATGAGTGACGCCTCTTGATCTTCAAATTCACATGATTTGACTAGTTTTTTTAAGTCGGTAACAAAAGTATCAATGGATTCTCCTTCCGCCTGGCACCTTGTATAAAACGTAAACCTCTCGAAAACCACATTCTTCTTAGGTATACAATAATTTTCAAATGCCTTTATAATCTTCGCATATAACTTTCGATCATCTTCGGATAGCCCAAATGTATAAAATAGTTGCAACGCTTCTGGCCCAATCGCATTTAAAAATGTTGCAACCTTAATTTCTTCGGTTTTTATGCTAACTCCCGCAGCAACAACAAATATATCGTAGGCTAACTTAAATCTTTTCCAATTCTCGTGGATATTACCATCGATGATCAAATTTTCGACCGGCTTAACAAACGTGCACGTGCCCGCCATTGCACCTTTTAATTTTCCAATTATCCCGTTAAATCCGAGTCATCCACAATTATTTCGTATTTCTTTATTACTATTTACTGTGATGAATACTTTCTTAGCATAATTTGAGCACTTTTACATATATTTTGTTTAAATATATCTATATACGTATACGTATTCTTGTACTGACTGCGCCATGATGCATGGCCTCTAGGTTGGGATCGGGAAAAAGACACAAGCTCGGTCGGCGAGAGATAACGTACTGATTTATTAACATATAAGTACATAGGAGCCCCACACATGCGCAACATATAACATACCACTATACAACAGTTATAAACAAAGATTCAGATTTTAACAAATTTATTGGTGGTGGTGCATTTGATCCGTTATCTACTTATAAAGATTATTTTAATTGTGCGTGTTTTAAATCCGTGGATGTTGAATGGTCTTTCTCAAAATAAAAGCACAATTATTCATCGCGACGAACGCAGTTCAGCGAGAAAAATCTGGAAACATACCTAATGCTACAGACTTTTCAGCAATCATATTCAACTTCCGCTTCTTAAAGAAGGTACGCGACTTATATTAATATTTATAATTTAATCGAAAAATTTGCCTTACTCTTTTCCGATATATGCCTGCGTTAAACGCTAATATAAGATATATGCATATGTACCATCTTTGGCAAATTAAATGCGAATTTTTCAGCGAGTAACTTCGATTTACTAAATAAAGCCTATACTTTTAAGCAAATTTAATTTCTCTAAAAGAGAGTACTGCTTGATGAACTTCTTTAGAGTAACTAAATTCACTTTAAAGCAAAGCCTTTATTTACAAAATCAACATTCCCCGATAAAAAAATCGCATTTAATTTGCCAAAGATGGTACATATATTACGTATATGAAGCTTAGTACTGGCCTGGCTTGCAGACGACAGTCGACCACTCTAGTTATAACGTCTTTTTTATACTTAAATTTGCCTCATTCTACAGATCCTCAATATGGTTTAGATTGGTGTCGCATGAACGTCAGTTTAAAACCGTGACCCATTACGAGCAAACCTGACCGAGTGGTGTGTTTGGAATTGTTGTCATGCCGAAATATACAAATAAGACTGGTAAGTTTTTCTATGCGAAAGGTAGCATAATAACCATTAAAATATTAATGTACAATTGTTGGTCCATAATTCCCTTACTTCAATAAATGGAATCAATTCAATGCCGAAAAAAACATTCCCAAACAACGCAACCACTTCCATGCTTAAATATAATTTCTGTAATTTCGGGATTAAATTCTTTGCCTGACGGTTTACGAACATATGGTCTGGCTTCAGATCTTAGACGATTTAATTTGGTTTCGTCCGACAGGAATGCTTGTTTCCATTGATTTATCGTCCACTGCAAATGGTTTATTGCGAGTTGTATTCTGTTCTGTAAATTAACAAATGGATTTTTAAGCGCAACTCTTCATTGAGGTGGCGTGTTAGTAGAGCAGATTTGCCAATACTAGATTTTTCGAATATGTCTCCTCTTATTTTATTAGACGCTACTAAGAAATATCTTTTACAATATAGCGACTAATGAAACAAGACGAGAAATATTGAATCAAAGAAATATTATTCAAATGAAAGAAATAATATCTTCATATTTAACGGGTCGATGGCCACAGTGGTTGTTGTGAGAGGACGATAGGCGCCGGGGTTCAATTCTCTGGAGGGACGGTGACATTTTTTCAGAGAGTTTAATCCCGGATCGACTTGCCATTCGCTGTTGGGAGCAAAGTGATTAACAGCGCGGCATCATAAAAGGCGATATGATGCTGTCACAAAGCCAATTGAACACAACATACACACACAAAAACTACACCGCGAGAGTTGCAGTGATAGCCAGACAAGCGAGACAGTTTACGAAGTCACTGCAACTAAGCACCCACCAAATTAAATATATATACAGTGCTATTATTTTACTATGCAACATATCCCTATGTTGCATTTTAAAATAATCGAGTCAAAGCATTATACGATAGGCAACCCATTATTCATAATTGAAATACGTCAAATATTCTTTTGCGTTTCAAACTAATTTGTAGTACTTTTTTAATACTCTTCTGTATTGTGTTCTAAGGGAAAAACGCAAATGTGTTTAAACTCTAAAACCAAACAAAGAATAGGTCATTTATTAATATACATAAGGAATTAAATGTTTAAATGTTTTTATTATAAGTATTTTTCAAAATGACCCGCTTCTTGTTCTAAACAATAACCTAAACGATAATAAAAATTTCGTATAGAATTGGTTTCATTTACTTCAGCTAATTCGTGTAAAAATTTTTTCACCAAATTGAAAACCCCGATACCTAAAGAACAACGAAATCATATTGTATACGCGGTTAAATGTAACGATTGTTCTGAATTCTATATTGGTCAAACTATCCAGAGGTGGCGTGAGAGAAGCACCCAACATCGTAGTGACAGTCGAGTAAATCCCAAAAAATGTGCTTTGGCTACACATATACATACATACCAAAGATCACATTGTAAATTTTAATGATGTCACAATTTTATTTAATGAATCTAATTATACTAAAAGAATTTGCCTTGAAGTTTTAGCTATCAAACATTTTTCGGATAATACTAATACAAAAGAACAATCTTCAAATTTTACGAATATTTATAATAATTTAATTAAATTTATCAAATTTAAGGATTTACATTAATCTTTTGGTAGTCTTTTGTGATCTCTTACATTTAAATGTCTTTGTATGGAATGTTATAAATCGTTTTCCATTTGATGTGTTTATAAATTTTTTTTTTTTTTTCTCGTATATACAATATATTTTCATTGCATTCAACATATTGTTTTTAAAATGTAGAAATTTAAAATCTAACATGTCTGGTTTTGTTTACAAAATTGTTTATCAAATATTTTGCATATGTTTTCAAATTTCAAAAATTCAAAATTGTCAAAATTGTTTCACATTTTTAGAGCCTTGTATTTAGAAAAACGATTATCCTTGTTGTAAGTTATTGTTTCTTGGTTTAAAAATAGTTAAGTTTTATTATATATTTATATACAGGTTTGAAGAAGGATTAAATAAATCCGAAACGTCACGTAGGAATCTACGGTTTTTCATTTAAATTAAAAGAAGGAACCCATATTCTGCACTAGTTGCAATAATTTCACATTTTATATATATATATATGTATATGTATATGCAACGATAAATTGCATCAGCACAAGAAATACAATTTTGTGAGAATTCGACAGAAATGTTAAATTGGTTGAAATATTAATCTTCCATTGACAAAAATATTTGCTTAAAATTTATAAATATGTTTCGCTCAAATACAGTTTAATTCACATTCATTTCAGTAAGATACGTTACTAAAATATAAGTCTGTTATTGCAACTTAATTTTTGAGTCCTGTGCACTATGATCGAGAATGAAAACTCGGTATCACGCCTATTATTCTTGCAATTAATACAATCGCCAAAGAAACAATTTATTTGTGACAACAAAAGCACTTGGTATTAATATGAAATTACTGTATTCAATTTAAATAAAATATCTTGGAAATAGCTTGGAATACATTTCTTACGATAAAAACTTACTTTGTATGTACGCAATAAAGGTGTGTTTGCTTTAGTCACACACAATAATCTTTCACTATATAGTACAAGTAAATATACCTTTTTGGATTACAAAGGGGAATCCTTGAATGAAAATATGTACATTTTCAGAAATAAATATTTATCTCAACATCTCTCAATATATTTCTACTGCTCAAGGACCACTACTACATATTTAATTGAAATTTAATTGAAATTATAACTTCTTTACCTTAATAATAATATATTTTTTAATGGTTGATGGGTGCTTAGTTGCAGTGACTCCGTAAGCTGTGTTAGTTGTGTGGCTATCATGTAACTCTCGCGGTGTAGCTTTGTGTATGTCAACTATGTTCAAATGACTTTGTGACAGCATCATATCGCCTTTTATGATGCCGCGCTGTGAAACAGTTTGCTCCCAACAGCGAATGGCAAGTTGACCTACTAAATAAGTTTACCTACTAATATTAAATATCACAGCTGCGATAATAAATTTTCATTGCGAATATTAAACGAATTCAGCGAGAAGTACTTCATATTTGTATTGTTCTTAATTATAGGTTAAAGGATATTGTGAGGACAATAACGGTTTTCTTTTATTTTGTGGAAAAGCTGATTAGGAGACTATCGAGTACAGGCAGCTACAGAGAATTCTCGGAATTGTATGGTTTCGAAATGATAGGATTTTATATACATAGGCAACATGGCAACGATTATTAATAAATATAATTTGTTTCAGTTTGTTTGGTCAGGTACCTTTGAATGTAGCATTTTCTCTTGGATGTTTTACGCAGGCAATATCATTCTAGGTGCATTGTATGGTTTCAATCGATAGAACTGGATGGTATTTCAGCAAGGTTTCGTTAATTAATGGTCATTTTCAGTAAATCTGGTTATACGTACATGTTCCGTGTATACGAAAAGTACATAAAACATTTTTTATACCTTATGCATCACGCATCGTTTGCGGATTAGGCATCATCTAATGAAAATACGCGTCAGCCCCTATTCTACTGGTACCACGAGGCATATACCTATACACGTATAATCCGACGTTTACATTAGCTCTGATTTATTTATGATTACGCGCCGAATGTTGTCTCTAATTGAAACGCGCGCAGGCTTTCCGAATTCGGTGTGACGGATTATGCGAATATTCGACGTGAACGTTCTCTCCGGCATGTCATGCTCATACCGTCAAGGTGACAAATCACGAGAACTCACAACTACATCTGCAATAAGCGACATATCAACCACCACCGGTACAGTAAAATATACGATATCGATATTTAGATGTACAGAAGGAATACGAAAGATGGTATAAGTTTTGAAGGCGTACAGGCATGGTAAAGCTGTGTGTAGATCTACGTAGAAAAAGGTTGACAGAAAACGATATAGCGTATTAATATTCATGGCACTGACATCCCAATATTCCTCTCCTTCCGAGTTAATCGCAGGTGCTGGCGATGATTTATCCGCATTGCCGGTCGAATTCTATGACTTCGTATTAATATATGTAGGTGATTCTGCAAAGGGTGTGCGACTGAGCGACTGCTAGGGGAGACGACGCTGATTCGCTGCTTCGGATAGAGATAGATGTTGGTAAGTGATGATGTAACGTGTGTGCATGTGAGCGGCGTTTCTTGCAGGAGAGAAGTGATGAATTTTCGATTTTCACTTATGTAGTCATGCACAGACATCGTTTGCATATTATATACCTATTGCAGTTATTTAAAAGACCAGACAAGTACTCACTGTTTAGCTAGAATTTCGACTTTATGTTAGGGCGTTCTTTGATAAACAGTATTTTAACACACGAATAATTGATTATGTGTCGTAATTACTTCTGGGTCGAGAGGTGTAGTTGGTAGGCGGCTACCCAGTGATGTAGATTATTGGAATCCGGGGTTCACTTCTCCGAAAGGACCCTGATATTTTTCTAACAGAGTTGTATCCCGTTCAATATGCCATATGCTGTTGGCGGTAAAGTGATTGACAGCACGACATAATGAACGGCGAGATAATACTGTAACAACGCTAGTGAACACACTTGTACACACAAAAATTACATAGAGTGGATAGGCAGGTGAGCAATACAACTTAAGAAGCCGCTGCAGCTAGTACCTGCCACGGATTAAAAACTAATCCAACAATTATATAAAAAAATGATTTATTAAAAAAACCGGAAAATTTGGATTGGTTATCTCCCACTAATGCAAATAGGTTAAAGATATATAATGGTGTATTCCTAAAGATTTAAACTTTCAAAACAGTTATTGTCTACATCCATAAATTGTTAAAATTTGAATTTTTCAAAGAAGGTAAATTATAAAATAACCTCAATTATATCGAAAACTGCATTAGATGGACCGTTCATTGATGTAGTATGAGTGAAGAAAATCGGAAATAAATTGTTGTCTTTGTTTAAACAAAATGTACTAATGCATAATGATTGTAATAGTACATCGAGAACTAACAATGTACATAAATTTAATCATTGTGCGCACATTTTCTCATGGAAGACACTAAATAATTTAAATCGTTAATCCCAATTATACGTGAAATGTTAGGACGAACATTACTCGTTTAGTCAAGGTTGCTGCAGTAGTACAGGATGGTATGAGACCAAGACGGGTTAACAAAAATGCTTTCGTTAAATAAGATAAATGATCAAGATTAAGAACAGCGCTTGGGGTTGCAACCCTCCGGCTTAATTTAGGTAGCTCTAATAAATAACAAGGTAAAAGTATTACTATGCATCATGTAGATGTGTAGCAGTTAAAAACAACAAGATCCGAGGAATCTAATGTATCTGCTGGAAACTGTAAGAATCTTTGTTTTTTAAGTAAAATAAATCACGACAGGGCTATAGGGTAAAATTAACTGGTGTGATTGCAGAAATATATTTAAACTAGAGAATAATGATTTTTATTATGTTTTATGTTTATGTTTTATGTTCGATTATTTGGTTTACCGGAGAAGTCGGGTGAAAATCTTACCAAAGAAGTTATTTCGGCGTTAAGTACAAAACTCCAAATGGAAATAAAGGCAGAGGATGTTTCGGTATGTCATCGACTAAACGCTAAAGAAAACAAGACACGTCCGGTAATTATTAGATTTGCCAGGAGATCTGTCAAAAATCAAGTTTATCAATCAAAATCAAAACTTAAAGGTACGAAACTTGTGCTCCGGGAGGATCTTACAAAGCAGCGATCACTTGTGGTGAGAGATCTAATTAAAAGATTTTCTAATAAAGATGTGTTCACTAATAGTGGTAATATTTTTCTAAAATTTAATAGTAAAATTCACAAATTTAATAATTTAGGTGACTTTAGAAATTTTAGTAAAAGTTATAAATTGTAGTAGTGTACATTCAGTTTTTTCTTGGAATTTATTATTATTGAAATTATCAATCCGTTGGGGATATAACTTGTATTTCTGTTGCGTGGTTTTTGTAATATCTGTTTTTCGCCGTCGCACGGGCCCGCGTTTTTCTCTTTTTTTCCTTTTCTTCCTCTTTTAGTATGTTCTCCGAACTGTATTATATTTACAATAAAATTGTATTTTATGTGAAAATAATTTTATAAATAATATTTTTAATGTCTCTTGTTAAATATATTTGTATGTAACAAATGAACTCTAATCTGTTAAAAAATTGCCTATTTGAACATTAGATCATTGATAAATAAGATTCTAGATGTCGAACACCTGCTCAAAAATGAAAAGATCGACATTCTGTGTCTCTCCGAGACTTGGTTGAACAATACAATAGATGACGTATCCATATCTATTCCAAATTATAACTTTATCAGAGTGGATAGGCATACGCGCGGCGGGGGGTAGGTGTTTTTATTAGATCATCCCTTACGTACCCTCTCATTGATTTGGGACGTAATATTGAGCAGCTCTGGCTGTCCGTGCGTAACGTAAATTTCCCTTTTATTGTTGGAGTAGCCTACAAAGCACCACATTTAAACCACAAAGTATTTTTGGATGAATTAGAAAAATTCAGTCGCTCACTGCCTGCAATGCTCTGGTAGGGATCATATTATTTTCGGTGGCGATTTCAATATTAATTTATTACAGTTAGATCATTCCGCCACAAAGTATTTTTACGACATTTTGGAGGGTTTTGGCGGTGACCAACTAATAAACTCTCCGACTAGACTGTCCTTTCACTCGCACACTCTACTAGATGTAATTGTCACTTTAAATGCAGAAATTATTTCCGACTCTGGAGTAGTAGACAACACCTTATCTGATCATGACCTTACCTTTTGTGTTTTACACAGTAAACGTATTACAGCAGAGCCGCTTTTTAGGTAATGAGGAATTTTAAGAATTTCAACTCAGATTTGTTTAACGACGATTTAAGTAAAATCAACTTTCAAACTATTCTTAGTATGAATTCGGTTGATGATAAATTGAATGGTTTAATAATCCTCTTTTATCTCTATTTGATTTTCACGCCCCTTTAAAAAAATATAGACTTACAAAACCGTACACGCCTTGGGTTACAGACGTCATTAAGATTATGATGAAACATCGGGAACGGGCTAGACGCAGATTTCAAAGAACAAAAAATCCACAACATTGGTCATATTACAAAGCTCTTCGAATCTCACAACAGTATCCCTCCGAAATGAAAAGAGGGCCTTTTTTAAAATTTGGAACAGTCAAAAGATCTAAAAAAGTTGTGGAAGAATATTAGTACATTCGGTATGGGCAAATGTAAAAACCCGCCGCTGCCTGTAGATTTTAATGATGTTAATAACATTAATACTTACTTTGTTACGTCTGCTCAATCACTGGCGGGTCCTACAGACGCCTCGCCGTATGCTGATGTTCTGTTCGATGACTCCTTTGAATTTCAGCCCGTGGATACAACTACGATATCCAAAATCATTTATTCCTTAAATCGAATGCCGTTGGATTTGACGGAATTACAGCTGACATGTTAAAAATGAGTTGCCCCGTTATACTACCTTATCTAACTCATATTGTTAATTCTTGCATTATTGATCAACGGGTGCCTAATGGCTGGAAGGTGGCCGTAGTGCATCCCTTCCTAAAGTGAAAGAAGTCAAAGAATTTAAAGACTTGAGACCCGTTAGTGTGTTGCCTACACTGTCCAAAATCCTTGAAAGGGTATTGCAGTCTCAGTTATCACAATATATAGAAGCACACAATATCATTCCATCCATTCAGTCTGGCTTTCGAGCTGGCTACAGCTGTACTACCGCCCTTGCTGCTCTCAGCGATGATATCATTACCGCAACTGATGAGAATTTAATTACGATCCTTGTGTCTCTCGATTTTAGCAAGGCCTTCGACACAGTTAATCATGAACTCCTGTTAGTGATTCTACACCACTTTGGATTGGGTGTTGGGTCTATCTCTCTATTAAAAAATTACTTTTGTAATCGATATCAGCGTGTGAAGATTTCAGAAAGAATTTCCGATAGTCTTCCTATAACTTCGGGTGTTGTGCAGGGATCGATCCTCGGTCCACTTTTTATTGCATTTATACAGCATCATTTTCTAGCAAGATAAAACATTGTAAAATGCTCGTATATGCGGACGATACGCAGCTGTATCACTCATTCCCAGCTCAAAATCACGTTATATCCTTAAAACAGCTGAATAAAGATCTCCGTGCATTACATATTGTTTCACAGAACATTCGTTACATTTAAATCCAATGAAATCGGCTGCTACTTTTCGGTAAAGCATATTTGTCAACGTCTAACCAACGTTTTGAAAGTTATTATAGATAATCAGGAATTACCAATTGTAAATAAATGTAAAATTTTAGGATTAACTATGGACAACACATTTCGGTACTCTCATCAAATAAATAATTATATAAAAACGGCGTATTTCCACTAAAAGAATCTATCCACATAGGCATTATTTATCTCTAAATTTGAAGAAGCAACTGTGTGAAAATCTAGTTTTGTCCCAATTTAGTTACTGTATCCCCGTGTACCATCCCGCTATTACTGTGGAAACCTCAGACCGAATACAAAAAACTACAAAATTCTTGTCTAAGACTTATGTATGGAATACGAAGAAATGACAGAATATCTCATAAATTAACCGAAGCTAGATGGTTGTCGATGTATAACCGGCGACATCTACAATCGTTGATTTTCTATCATAAGATCATAAAAGCGGAGCATCCACAGTATTTGTACGAGAGAGTGCGTTATAGATTTCAGATTCACGATCGTAATACTCGATTTAATTCCTCTTACACCCCACAACACAGACTGTCACTTTTCGAAAAGAAGTTTCACGTACCACCTTTATAAATCATACAATGGGATTCCGCCAGGTTTCTCGGAGTTGAATGTCGGCACATTTAAGCGGAGATTGTTTGAGTTGGTGTTTGAGCAGCAATCTATGGGAGTAATACGCTAGGGTTTGCTGTGCTCGGCGCATCACAGATTTATATTCATTTATATTTATATTGTACAATTACTTACTGTATTTTTTTCTCTATGGTTTCATTATTCTTTTTTTGCTTATACTTTTTATATGGTTTGTAGACTTATAGAGATAGGAAGACAATGTTTGTTATGCAAGGTTAGATGGTAGAGCAGCGTACCAAGACTTTGTCCTGGTAAAACTGAATCTCGCCTTGGGGTTACCATTTTGATTTGTTTTGATTTTGTTTTTCTCTCCTTTCACTTCTATTTTATATAATGTAAGATTCTTTAGTTACTGTACTAAGCATACTCGCTGTATAATCCTAATTTGAATGGTAATAAAGACATATTATTATTATTATTATTATTATTATTATTATTATTATTATTATTATTATTATTATGCGGGTATTGTTTCATCTCTCAATTTATTATTTCAATATAATGACAAGCAAAACGTTATGCATTGACTTTATTAGTAATGTCCACATTACGTTTATTGCTCAACAGGTTATCATTCTTAAGAGAACTTATCTTTTGTTTCCGGCTACGTTTCCAGTTTTATTTCATTAAAACAACAATCAATAAATCAATTCCAAGATAAGTAGGTGCTTTAAGGGTATTGTACCTACATATGTATATTATTACTAAATAGCTTGAATTATTTTCACATCATTACAGGGTAGCTTGAATTTTCTTTGTATTTCTTTGGATAAGTATAATTTCAGTGGGGTTGCAGCATAGCCATTCTATACGCGGTATTGTTTATTGAGACTACACTGTAGATCTTGCGTGCACTTTGTGAGTGCAAGTGTGTTTCCATGGTTTTGTCACAACATTAAGTTGTCGTAAATAATGTCGCCTGGTTAATGATGTCCCAACAATGAATGATAGCTCAACCAGAGTATCGATGTAGAGAGACATTGCTATAAGTGTCATTGACAAGACTCCAATTCCCCATCATATAAGTGCTGTCGTGCCTACAGCTAGCTGCTTTTACTTTCTGCGGCTACCGAGTTGTTGTATCTAATGGATTTTATTCTGTTTGTCATACTTTTCTAGTTTTCTTCCCTATATCTATTAAGTTACGTTTCCCATTTTCGGTATCTATTTATTAAGATCGGAATTTTATTTTCTTTCAATGACTTTCTCCTTCTGTGTCAGTATTATTGGCAAGTGGAATCTATAGTGAATTCTGGATCTAACCTCAAGCTCAATTTTTCTGTCCCTTATTAATTGACTTTTCCAAAACATATTCACGCTTAATTTATTTTGCTTTTAGTTTCTTGATCCACTGTTGACTAGATTTTTCAAGGTTGCTTGTAATTCTTGGTTGATATTTCCAAGTTCTTCAACCGTAA
>CM043018.1:90102464-90169778 GCA_023690525.1 Holotrichia oblita
GAAAAGGTGACGAATCCCAAATCTAAGGTTTGCCAGGTTCTACCAGGTGTTACCCTTGATTGGCCTCCTCGACATTAGCGGGCAACTGATTTCAAAAGCCTTTGTTATCGACTCTCTGAGGCACTCTACACCCTGTTCAAGTTTGTGGTGGTGTGTAGTCCCGCCTGTATTTAGCTGGTTTGAGCTGTCCCTTAAATAGGTTTTATACAGATCCCACTCTGCTTTCCTGGCTAGCTTAGACTAGATGTAATGCAAGTGAGTCGCTAAACGGCCTTATGCAGTGGAATCTTTTACGCATATTATGACTCGCCCGTAATATGTTACTACTTGTTCAGCAACTTGCTTGTTCTGGTAACTCTAGAGCACCTTTTCCAAAAAGAAAGGTACGCATGTTCTCTACCTAGGTAATATCCCGCTCGTCATCTTCAGACTAATAAATCTTCTTGTCCTGGCAATCATCATTTCCACATATTGCTTGGATCTAAACTAATTAGAGAATAGATTCACTGAATAGCTTCATTTTATATGCGACCTTAAATGTTGTTTTCGAGGAAACACAAAGTTGTCCCTTCGAATGATGTAGTAGCGTGTCCAATGACTTATTGTACATTCAGTCGTCAACTTATTACTATAGTGGATGAATGACTCACTGAATATCTGATTACACAGCAACTTCAACAGTGTCTTCCTTATTAGTCTTTTTGTCGTACGAGTTACATTACTAGTACAATATTTGTTTAATCTTAACAGAAATTTAAGCGGATCTAAAATTGATCAAAGTTTATTATAGCTTATTTCGAAGTATAAAAAATTAACAGAATTATTTTTTTTTGTATAGCATTTATCACTGCAGTAATTTTCGCAGTATCTCATGTTTCAGAATAGTTAAACACTTACATATAATTAACAAGAAACTCACTAATACGTTGTATGATTCCAGAACCTGACAATTTATGGTGAATGTAAATATTATTCTACGTCTATAATTTCTCTTCAGCCCTTACGTAAAGATGTTTATCCTCAAATATTTTCCTTTCATTAAACAGAGGGTACCTTACGGTTAGCATGAGGGTGCTGGGTTACGAAAGCAATGTTGTTGATAAATCAGAAATAGAAAGGAATAGTTTCCACGAAATGAACTTCGTCGTCGAGGCGAATGTAAGAACGTTAGTTGTTCGCTAAGTTTTCGTGTCGTATAAATTCCGTTTAAACATCTTTGGTGACTTAATGCAGCTTAACCGACTTCTCTCGTGGAAATAGTTATTTCCGAACTTTAAATTATTTGATGCCGTGTCCGTTGCTGTTGGTGTCGCCCACCGACGACAGGATTGGCTACAGTTAGCTGCTTCGGTGGCTGTCTGGCCATTGCCGTTAATGTCGTGCATTTACGGTTGAAAGAAAAACGATCTTCCTAATTAGATTAGTAGGTACTATTTTGTAATAGTTCTTGAGCACAACCAACATTTATTTAATTGTAACTATAAAACTTCTTTTGTTACGAGGTTAAAACCTCTAATCAACGATTTAGCAATTCTAATTTTGGCGCAAATTCTTATCAAATATGTTGCAGTCCTTTAGAAAGTTTTAAATTATGTAAGGAGCAAGTTTATCAACAAATGAATATTGCTCTTTTCCACAGACTATTCTTTTAGTTTAGTTTCATTAGGCGTTTGCGAAAATTTATTTGTGACAACCTACTTATCACATGCATTTTTTAAAAACTGATTTCTATTTGGGTATCTACATTTCTCGTTTATTTAATTTATTAAAAGATATGATAGCATAACAGTTACTGCATCGTCTAACTCAAATTCAACCGATGCTTGACCTAAACGTATTCGCTTACAAGTGCATAAGTACTTACATCAATTATGCCAAATTATAACGTTCTCGTCCCTCCATAAATCCAAAAAATGAATACTCATATTATATTTCGAAGATTTTTTTACCGGGTAAGCTTGTTATTTGCCAACACATTACATATGTACTAAAATATAACGTACCTATTTTTTACTAAATTTATTATATGTATTACTTCATTTTTACATTTTTTACTGTTTGCTCGCGACTAATCAAATCCAAAGGTCGCGAATGTGGAATTCGTCCGCATTTCAATTATCGCGAATGATCAAAACTCGCGGTTGTCAAATTCGCGAATGTTGAGGGATTACTGTATTTATAGTACATACGTCAGGTTTTTGCCTCTAGTGTGGTTTATAAGTCGAGTTAGCGTGACCTGCTTCTAAAGATGGCAGTTGCATTAGTGGCGTCAAGTTTAGTAAGTTTGTGTATATATTATTGTAGGTATCTTTATTTTATGTTATTTTGTTTTGTTTATTTTTTTATTATATATACATATATTACATTACGATGACATGGTTTTATATACGAAAAAAATAATATTTTATTTCATTAACGTAATATTTTTTGAACTGGAATAACTTAGAAGTAATATATTTTATCAAATTAATTAAGTAATAAGTAAAAGTCCTTAGGGATTTCGTTCCAACAGTGAAGTTAAGGTTATTGAAGTAATTGCAATTTACAATATATTTCGAAATCTTCAAAACCACAATCTTGGTATACGATACCAAGATTACCAACATAAGAATTGGAAATTGAGTTTATATAAAAATATTTGTTAATTGTATAACAAAGAACTCTGCCTAAAGGCAACTATACATATACATACACATACAACTATACATATACACATAAACACGCCCACCATAAAAAATCGCCAATTCAAAACAAGGACGTATAATAATGTATATATAATAATATAAGGAGAGTTTGAATAACTAAATTTATAACTTTAAGAAGGATTCCATTTAATCATTTTTTTGATTATGTTTGATAATAAGGTAATAAGTAAGAAGTTAATAGCTCGATAAATAAGGTGCGCTATATTTCACATTAAATCACCATAATACCACAATGCTTATGACTTAAATATTCTATAATCTATAATAGAAAATGTAATAGTTTAGAGAGTACTGCCAGTAAATGTCTCCATGTGTACTAAATACCTAGTAGATAGTGTTGTAATTACGAAGATGATTAATGGTATTCGTGACAGAATTAATAAGTTTTGATAGTGTTAATTTTTAACGCTATTACCATCAGTAGGACCTAAATAATTTTTGGTATCGACATTAATCATCAAAGCCACTTTTTTCGCTCTTCATCTCGATTTATCAATTCTCTGCTTTATATGATTTTACAAATCTCACGCGCCCTAAACATCGTCTAAAGCTACATGCTTATCTGTTTTAATTCACGTTAGGGTATTTTTTTCTTCAAGAATACATTTTCTTCTATTTTTAGAACTACATTTTTGATCCTTGTTTTATAGAATGAGCGATCGTTTCCATTGATAAACTAGTGTATTGATAAACTGTCCTGGCAGTCATGACTGATGATACGTCTACAAACATGATTTTCAAATAAACGCTTCCAGATTGTATATCATGTTGATGGAGTTGGCAAGCGGTGCGTAAACATTTAATTGTGTGTGTTTACAAATACATTATCTGCGTCAACTTATTAAAGTTAAATTTAAAGAATGGAGTATATACTGACACACACTTTTGAATTAATTTGAAAATTTTTAGTATACTAATGGTAATGGATACGTCTCACGTTGTGCGCTATATTGTGAAAGAACGGTCTTAAATTGTGCTAAAATGTGTTTAAAATATTGGGCGCCACGGTATATGAACACATCCCCGTGAACCCACGATGACGAATTATTACTGATACAGAAATAAAGAAATTAATTCCCCTGACTAAAAATGTCGGTCCGCAATCGCTCTAACATAATAAAGAAAAACATGTACTTACGTTACAGGATTTCTTATACTCTTTTCTTTATTCGCTCCCAGGACGTGCGGGAAATGGAGTATTTATAATATTTTAACAATAAATAATAACACAAAATATGTAGGCTTATTTGTCACTAAATAAATAAAAATGCAGCAAATAAACGATTAACAAATATATTAAATAAAATGAATAAATATGTGGATAAAAAAAACTAGAACATACGGGACCAAAACATTAATAGTAGATGCACCTTTAGTCAATTTAAACAACTACGCGATTAAATGACTAAAAACCTAACCAAGCTAAATATCTATATACAATATATATAAGTATATATACTTATATATATTGTATAGATATAGATATATATATAGATTTAAGAGAACTACAACGGCAAAATTTACATAAAACAATGGTTAATGACATTATTTGCTATTTTTTGAATCAATGCATTTCTTTCCCTCAGTGTGGGGCATTAGTGCGAGGAAGTCCAATTACTCCTGTATTACAAGAGAAATCAGAAAATATTATTGAGATAAAAGTTGAAGCACATGGGTACTGTAACATAAAAATATTTTTAACTACACAGGGTGTCAAATAAAGACATGGTAAACTAAATTTACTTTATTTTAAATTGAACACCTTCTATTTTATTATTTGATTAAACTCCCTCTTCACGAACTTTATTATTTATTAAACATTCCCTATAGCTAGAAGTGCTAGTTTTTGAGTTATTTCTTCGTTTCTATAAGTCGAAAACATGATTTTAAGTAAAAACGTGTTTGATTCTGATTGGTTGAATAGCAATATTAGATTAAAACTGCCGCTTAGCTGGGAAAATACAATTCTATAGCTAAATCGCTAAAATTATCATTATCTGCCGTGGAGTGAAGAAAACAGTATTAGCTATAATTGACCTGTATGGCTATGATTGACCTGTGTGAAATTTATTTCAGAATTACAAATTGCTTAAATGGGAAAATGACATAAAATAGTAAACACAAAGTGTTAGTAAGATAATATTTAATTATGAAACTTAAAAAAAAAAACAAAAAAATAAAAGTAATAATGAATTATAGAATTTAAAATTAATAATAGCTTTTTTATTAAACCACTTATTTAAGAGCGCGACACTACAATCTTCTAAAAATCGCGGGGTAAGTGTAAACGTTGCAGTCTAGATGTGCAAAAATACAACACATCGGTGAGTGCGAAGTATATACGAAATATAATGCAACAAAGAGAGTACGTTGATTGAATACCGAAGGCAATTTTTAACCTGATCAACAGTCGTCTAGCGTCTTCCAGTTGACCAAATATTAGCACACTTATGAATTAGATAGATACTGCCGCGTACGCCCTAAAAATACACATTATTGAAGACGTACTGATTTCTGTCAATTATTAGTAAATGTGGTACGTATACAATATGTATCTGTAATCTAACTTAGCTAAATATATTTTCCTTAAAATGAAAATTAAAATAAAAATAGTAAATAAATGAATGATTTCATTTTCCAAATTCAGGGTATGGACATTAATTTTTAATTTTCATTACATGTTAGACATCAAGTAGTTCATTCTTCTTTATTCAAAGACACTGTAATATTCCGTGCTTCTACACCCTTGATAAGTTTTAGCGACCGTCGTCTATCCTCCAATCGCACTAACGACCTCTTCTGTCCAGACTTTCTTATACAGGGACCTTAACCAAACCAAATTCATCGCGCCACCCACTGGGAAGAGCAAAACAACGTCTGCTGGGCCAGCTGGTTTAGTTATGTTTTTGCTTATGTACTGTAGTGGGTTACGTGGGTTCAATTCAAATATATACAGAGTGCACACGTTCGAGCTGCCGATAGATGCATTAGCAATGTGTGGCCGACTGTAACTGGGAAGCGCAACACCTTGATAACTGAGTCTAAAATGCACGTACGCAGGCGCAAGTCTGTTGCTATCATAAATGACTGTATTCTGTCGTGCTTGAGCACTTCGATCTGTTGATAGGATCTTCAATGTGTTAGAGCAGGCATAGGATATGTTAGATAAAGAGATACAACGAATGCATTTGTCCAAGCGAACAGTACGATATACGTTTCCTGTGTTAACTAACGGACGTCTCTTGGCAGTTCTTTTTCATCTTACACGAAACGTATCAACAGGTCGTGCGCGCGCGCCCGATATATGCTTATGAATACAAATAACAACTCTACTTTCATGCGAATACTCTCAATGAAATAGTTAAACTCTTTTAAATGAAGAAAATTGATACGGTAAATAAATTTGCTGTATTCTACTATTTTTTACAAAATTATCTTATTCACTAACTGTTTCCCTACGATAGCTACTTATAAATACCTATTTTTTTATTGTAGATCGCTTATAATCTAAGATGCGCACACTAAATCTTCCTAAAGGATCCCTCGATGAAATGTCCCCTGGTTATACAGATCTAGTCCTGGTTGTGGATTTTTCACGAGAATTTCTTGTATCTCGCTTTTCCAAAGGATATTAATATTGTAAATATAATGTATTTTGCCAAAAAATCTTCCAAAAGAGGATATAGATATCGTATCTTCTTGATAATACCTTCAAAACACTAGATGCATGTTTATATAACTAAAATTTCCATATATATGTTGTAGACGATGCCTTTGCGGTAATCCATAACATAAAATGAAGAATTGCCACTGAACTACCCCACTACACACTCAGGAAGATAGCCACTGTTTTGTTGGGCGATTCTCTCATCGCAGGCATTCTCGAAAGACGGTAGGTGGCGGCATCCTCTCGAGGCGAAACATTTTAATTGTAATGACTTACGCCTAGTATTATATCTTCTTTATTTATGAATTGAATTTAAAAATTAAAAAAAAATCTGAAGAGACGAAATGCTATCCTAGGTTCCTGGTTAAGAACATTTTTGATAAGTTATTTAAAAAAGGGGGACTTCATGTTAAAGCACACATTTTCAGCTCGTTATTTCATATATTTCTAATTTTTATTTCTCATAAAACTCTTAACTGGAAACATATATTGATATTTATGTAAGTGCAGAAAAGTATAATTAATTATGGCTAATATTTTTCTGAAAAATCCGTTGAGCAGTAAGCGTCTGCAAAGCTCATGAAAATTGCCGTGTGTCGCGCTCTTAATATTGTTTACTGCAGTTTCAACCTTCTTGGGTCAACTAAAGACTTTACTTTTGAGAATGACCCAAGTAGGTTGAAACTGCAGTAAACAATGTTAAATAAAGTTGTTTAACAAACTAAAGTATTATATATTTTATATTACAATATGTACCACAAAGTAACGGTTAAAACAAACTATTAATTACAGAATTATTTATTTTTGTGTATTTATTTTTATGGTTTTTCTATGGTCGTCATCAGTCAATTCTTGAAATGCCGTTGCGCATAATATAGATACATTTATTCTTCTGTTTAAACGGTATTGGTTCATTTAGATTTTTCATAATTCATAGTTTCAGTCGGACATTATAACTCGTTATTATTACTCATAGTTATTACTCGTTCCCAAAACAAAAACCATATCAATCTATAGTTCCAAACAGCAATAAAAATATTCTGTTATTTCAAAACTTCAAGCTCGTTAATATCATCAATATCAATATTCTCATTCAATTCTGTCTCAGATAATACTTAAGAATCTTAACTACTAATTGTTTTGCTACTATTTCCATTGTAAGCAAACTGCAACCGTAGTACTATAGGTATTTTATTATTTCTTAGCTCAGCATCACGGTGAACCAATTAAAATTAAACCCGTTTTTGTTTCAAAATCATGTTTTCATTATAGAAATACAAAATAACTCAAAAACTAGCACTTTTAGCTCTAGGGAATGTTTAATAAATAATAAAGTTCGTGAAGAGAGGAGTTTACTCCAATAATAAAAAAGAGGATGTTCCATTTGAAATAGGTGAGAAAAATACATTCTGAGTTATGACTCGCACTGTATATAAATATTGAATACATCGATAAATAAATAATTGCTGATGAAAGAGATCACATTAGAAATGTTTCTAGTGCAAATGAATTATTTTATGTGGAAGCCGTAGTACGGTAGGAGGCGCCAACTTTGTTATTAAATTCATGCAAAACTTCCCATATCTTCTGAAGTAAACTGAATAACATAGCAGAACCCTATATTATAATAAAGGTCAGACCTAGAAGAATCGTAAATACTACAAATATATAGGGTGTTCCATTTAAAATAAAGTAAGTTTAGTTGAAAATATTTTTATGGTTTGGCCCCCTTTGCGCTTCAACTTTTATCTTAATAAAATTTTCTGATTTCTCTTATAGTACAGGAGCAATTGGACTTCGTCGCACTAATGCCCCACTCTGTATATGTTAGGTTTATATCACACTGCGTTATAAGATATTATTTATCAAGTAATGTTTTTATGTACCTTTTTTAAAAAAAATTACGAAACTACTTGAGAAAAATGTGTGCGTAATATTTTTCTGTGTAAATTATAGTGAATTAGTTAATTAAATTAGAGCTCACGTTATTTTCTTTAGTGATTTCAAAGTTAGTTGGAGTAAAACTATGTTTTTATATATTAGTGTACCTTGCTCTACATACAAGTAACCCCAAACTGGTTAAATTAAAGTGTCAATAAATAAAGCGCGGATTTTCAGACAAATTGTATCGGCAGTGAACAAAGTTTTTTGAATGTCCTCGACGTGCCAAGACTGTCACCGACGTTGATCGGACTTCTTGTAAAATATAGTAGTTTTAGTTAGGTGTGATTTTTTGTTGCGTTTATATATTGACACATCCATCCGATCGCAGTTTCTCCTCAGTAATTATATCTATCATTTGGTATTTATTTGATAATTTGCATAAAGTTTCCTGAAAGTCCGTAACTTTATCACTGTAAAAGTTAACAGTGTGCAGTAATAGATCATACTTCGAGTAATCCATACCATGCTGTAAATTGTGTAGTGATTGCATAATAGCATTCACGTTCACCGAAAGTACATCCAATCCGCTTGCGTTGTCCAGCAAGACAGTGCTAGTATCCATTGCGGTGCGACAATCCTCACACTTCCAGGACGAGCCGGGCGATGCAAATGCAGCAACCGCACTAGTTGGTATATTCATGCAGCGTACGTGGAAAAACGAACGGCAAAACCAGTGCATTGCAAACCAAACGTCTTTTTGCTAATGGCTTGTGTGAACAGCTTACACAAATGCGACATTATTTTATTTATTTATTTCAATCTAATACCACCAAATCATAAGTTTCAGATTATTAAGTTTTAATCCTAAATACACATTATGCACTCAGTACGATTTTAGTTAATTAACTTGAGATGTATCACCGTTACGAAAACACAATTTATTGAGCACCGATCTCGCGGTGACGTGACGAGAGCGACCCGCATAAATTATTTTCATTTATCATGCATAACAAGTTAAATAGCCTCACTCACTAATAAAGAATATAATTATTGGAAGGACTGAAACTCTTATTTGTTTTTATAGTTTCCTTTTTTTACTATTTTTTAAACTGCGCACTACAACAGTTTCACACATTTTACTTTTTAAACGATAGTTTTACTACACCTAATCTCCTATGCAAAATTGCTAATGTTTACCTGCAGACTCCTTCGTTGCTGTGCCTATTAGAGATATATAAAAGTACAAAAAGTTTACCCTAATATTATAACATTTACATCATTACATATTACAATCGATATGCTACTCTATTAAAATTTCAAGTGTTGATTTATAGCCCAATTGTGTAATCTAAGTTTTTAGAAATACACAGTTTCAAAGCAAGGAGGAATACATCCTCTCGATATTCTGTAAAATATTTCAGTCAATTGATTAAGTTCGCGAAGTTCAATTAAATACTTTTTACACTTTTTTTATAATAATGCCACCGAAACAACAGTCAAACTTCTTTCAGATTCGTTTCATACCACTGCTTCACCTTATACGAAATAAGCCCGACTCTCTGTACACTTTTCGTTCATCTCCCAAATCGTATTTTCTCTAAAAATAAAAACAATGTGACGTTAGTAAAACTTAGACGGCCGTGTGGGAAAAGACTACTACGATACCATCTACAACGTCGATTTGCGAAAAAAACGGGGATCGAGAGATGCAAGAAAGAACGGAGGATCCTGAATGGATGTAGACGAAGAATAAGATAAAAAAACAGAAACGCAAAGCAAACAGCACGAGACTCTAGAAACAAGAGAAGGAAAAGGAGAAGAAAATCCAGTTGTCTGTGTGAGTAAGTAAGGTTTGTATCGCCAGGGGATGAACCATTTGATCGTCAATAGAGAAAGCTTCCTTCTTTTCCTACCGCTAAGCTACACTGCTACGAGCTACAACTGTGCCGCTTCAATGCTTCTATACATCACAGAACTGTGCTACGGCTAGCATCATCCCTTGCGGTGCCGGTGGCAGTGACAGAAGCGACCCCATCGAATCTCAATTTAGTCGAATCCCTCCGCAATCAACAGATGACATTGCAGATGCCAGGGGAATTATATAACATCTTTTTATTAATCGATTTCGTCCTGGATTACCGCTGAGGGTGCACTTTACTAGTGTGACTGTACAATACGCTTGTATGTAGAAGAAATATGTGGACTGAACTACGGATCTGTGTGTGTGTATATGTGGTTGACACTTTTATCTTCTCCAACTATTTTCTAATTTTATATATGTAGACGCGAGCGTGTGACACGCATGCTCATACAATACTTTAATACAAGCACATGTACTCCTCTGAGACTTACAAAACGAGTTCTGCCGCTTCATCAACTTCCATTAATCTAAATCGAAAATTTATCTTTTGCAATTTTGTTTTATGAATAAACGCCTCGAAGTCGAACTGTGTCGATGACGATGTCTTTTTTTGTCTTTTTTCGCCCCTGGTGTGCTACATTTTATCTAGCGATTCGCTTTATAATCCTTGTAAATCTCTTTAGATATTTTTCCATGATGATAAAAAATAACTATAAAAATTTTCTGAAAACGAATCGAAATGGGCAATACTGAAAAAACTTAATAAGATAGATAAGCAGGACACATTTTTCTCCACATTCATTCGGGAATTCTATTACATTTATCTACTAGTAGTATGTATTATATTTTTATTGTACATTATAAAACATACGCGCAAATTTGGAGGATTACAATTGGCTATAATAATTTGCGAATTAATTGATTTCCTATTGGTTTTTGCTGAGACGTACGTGCTACCTATTGAAATTAAATGTAAATTTTTTTATCGGCGAATGTGCGCTTATTAAATAAAGGCTTTGACTTAAAGCGCACTTAATTTATCTGAAAAAGTATATCAAAGCAGTACTCCAAAAAAAACGCGAATGTTGATTTATGTATCCATTAGCAGCTAGGCATAATGGTGTGGGAGGCTATTGCGTCTAGCAGATGTACACGTTTAGTGCCTGTAGAATGGACAATGACCAGTCGCCGATATATAGAAATCGTTTACATACACCACAACGCACGACCACATGTCATTCTTATAGTACGGATCTTGGATTGATAGGACCACATACGGACATTTCCTTACACAGTAAAAATTATTTTGTTAGTTTTAACAAAAATTTAACAAAATCTGTTGTCTATATACATCCACAAGAGGATTTAGTGGGCTTCAGAAATTTTGTCAAAATGTTACAAAGAATTGTTGTTAATAAAAATATAGAATGTGTAAAGTTCTGCAAAGTGTTGTAGATTTATCTAACTTGTGTTACGTTTTTTTGTGAGTTATTTTGTTTAAATCACAAATACATTTTGTAAAATCTTTAATTTTGATAGTTATTTGCGCAACTTTTTCTTCCAAAATGTAAATTTCGAACCTTAACTAAACATATTATATTTCCAACTTTCGCAACTCTTTTTGTTGACTTCACAGTTCAACAGTGCTTATATCACTTTAGATTGTAGTAAAAGTATTTACCTACTGCAAAGAGTATTAACAATGATAACTTGTGTAAAACGTTACAGGTATTGTAGAACTATGTACAAAGTTGTTAAATCTCACACTTTTAGTTTGTTAATTTAACGAAAGGACAAGGTAGTATTAGTATGGTAAAATACAACTGCAATTGTAACGTATTTATGTCCAATTTATTATATACATTTATAATTCTTGAACAACTTCGTATTTTAGAATGGTTTGATTAAGAAACCGCTAGAACATGAACATATGTATAAACCGATGTCAGCATCTAGTCTAAATAAAATAAACAAGTTATAACAGAAACGTTAGATCTATATGTTTACTAATACGCATTTTAATGTAATGAGAAATATATAAATATAAGTACCTACATATACTTACCTGAATTGATTATGTCTTCATAACCACAAGGCGAGTTTATTGGACACCATTCAATTTCTTCTTTGTACTTTATTCTGAAATACAATTTTACTGTTGCATCATATTCAGCCATTTTTTATCCCCTACAACTATACCTAATCCACATCCACAATAGTGACAAAGGTTGGGGTTAAACTTATTTATTTTGTGTCAATTTCACAAACTTAAATCGAACTTCAACATAAACTGTTTGTAAGTTTTCGATATTCTCTTTGTTAAATTTAATAAAGGTTCTTCATGTGAAAATCAAAGAAAATTAGTTAGTACAACAATATCCCCTGTTAAACTAACTAAACTATCTTGAGCAAACGTCACAACAAATACGTTTTGTTATTTTTGCTAAATAAATAGTATATTAACAGGTGTAAACATTAACAAATTATTTTTCAGTTGTAGTTAAACAAACACAAATTTTCAGGTAATTTAATTAATTAATTTAATTTATCAATATTCGTATGTAAAATGACAAAATGTAACTTTACGGGTCGATGGCCGCAGTGGTTAGGCGGCTGACTATCGTTGTGAGAGGACGATAGGCGCCGGGGTTCAATTCTCTGGAGGAACTGTGACATTTTTTCAGTGAGTTTAATCCCGGATCGACTTGCCATTCGCTGTTGGGAGCAAAGTGATTAACAGCGCGGCATCATAAAAGGCGATATGATGCTGTCACAAAGCCAATTGAACACAACTTACACACACAAAACTACACCTCGAGAGTTGCAGTTGACAAGCGATACAGCTTACGAGTCACTGCAACTAAGCACCCACGACACATTAAAAAAACACAAAATATTATTTCTTACTGTGTAGCTGTCGTCTCCTGATCTCAGTTTGAAAATATATATCTGGCATAGTATTAGCCGGAGACTATAAAGTTATCTTGTTCTCTAATATTGAAGAGCTATGAAAACGAGTTGTAGGAGAATGGTTGATTATCTCGCTACGTGCCATACAGCGACTGGTGGACGCCAAACTACGTGGTGTAACTGAAATACAGTCAGCACAAGGAGGGTACTTCCACTTTTAACTCACCAATTTATGCACCAAATTTCGTTGAGCTGTGTACAGTCATCTGCAAATATATCCGGACACGTTTAGAGAGAGAAATACCTTACGCTCAGTATTTCTTTCCGAATAAACGAAGAGTCGGCACACCACCTGCAGAGGGAGTAAACATAGGCATGATCGTAGTGTGTTGCTCTTGCAACGACATTGCTATACGAAAAAGCATATATAGATATTTTTGTGTTATTCTCTCTTTTCCTACTTGTCACTTAAATCCTGTTTATGTAGAACGTCCATATCTGTTGACAACTCAGTTGGGATTGTAAAACTGTAAAGGAAAACAACCCTAAGTTAGTGTGATGTTATAAATTTAGTACTTGCTAACGATTCTGATTCGCAATTAATAAATCTATTAAAACAAATAGCTTGATATGTAATCTTAGGATGGGTGTGTGTTTGCGGCAGTAGCTTCTGAGATGTAGATTCTTGATTCGCTATAAGTTAAAACCTACTTTCCGCCAAAGACAAGCTCAAAGGAAATCCAAAAGTACTACGCTCATTGTAATTGTATGTATTTAAGCTATTAAATTGATTTTATGTAACGAAATCACTTCAAATTCACACCTACACTTTATGACAAATTTACACAATTAAATAAACCCCCACTACGAAGAAACAAATACAAGTTATGGGAATTTTAAGTCGAAAACTATAGGTATTTGTAGGTACAGTAACGTTTGAGCATTGCTGTATGTAGTGAGTTTTGGAAGAACCTATTATCGTGTTATAATTATGTTTTATATAGTCATGTTTACTTAATTCTCCTTAAGGCATATAGACATGCCTATCTCATGTCAATATTTTTTTGAAATTTGAAAAACCGTTACAAATTGTTACACTTCCAAACATTGTTCGGAGACTTTGCAGTCAATACTCGGCTGGTTCAAAAGGTATGTCAAAAAATAACATTGTCCGCCGTTTTCCCTGGCTTCGAAAATTTTAATTTTGTTGCTTGTCCCACGTTTTCAACCTTACGAGAGTTCTTTCAGACTTTTTCGGATTCCAAAATTTCCAACTTCCAAATTTTAAACTTCCCAGTTGTTTTATATACCGCTCATTAAACTGACAGCAGCAAAACATAGGTATAACAAATTCTATTTGTTTTACTGTTCGTATCCCGTCTACTTAAATCTCTAGACCAATACAGGTAAGTTTATTCGTTACCTATGTATATTAAATGAGTAATGGTCCCATTTCTACTCATATTTTTATTGGGTAGTGCGTGAAAGAAACGTATATTCAAGAGGCATATATCAACCAAAGGATTGATGTGGGTTGTTTGCGTGCTCTGCATGCGATCCAGCGACGTTTCTATTTATTATTTAATATCTGCACATCACAGCTACCAATGGGAATAACCGAACTCACCAATGCCATGTTGGCCTTCATCCAGTGCAAATAAAGCTAGCAGCGAACTCATAGTGGCAGTACACTCCTGTTTGACTTCTATTTCCGCTGTGAATTCTCTGGACCCTTTATTGTTCGTCCTCGCAATATTTATATAATTTTCCTTCATATATTTCATGACATCTAACCTTATATTTGTATCGACTTCCTCTTTCCTGAAATATTGTAGATTAATAAATAGTGTATATACATATACAGTGTGCCTCCTTAAGTTCTATAAAAAATAGTCATTTCTTAAGTTTAAGGTGAAATTTTGTTCTTTATAACAAGTTCTGCTTTCTGAGAAAATACCATTAGTCTATTATAATCTAAGTTACCGTATATAGGGTAATCTAAAAATAAAAAAGGCCCGATGGACAGTTTTTGATTTTTATTAATAGAACAAAATGCTGTTATATGAAGCTGAAACTTATGTCTAATTGTAAACTCATGCTAGTATTGTAAAATTAGGTAACGCTTCTTCACATTTTTAGAAAGAAAATCTTTAATAAATAGAACGAAATACTTGCAATAATTTGTTTTTCGCTGTATATTTGACTAAACTTATCGAAAAATTAAAACATTAGCTTGTACTGTATCTCTTCCTATATCCTACATGTTAAAGACAAATTTGCTTTTGTAGATACACAATGAAATTTTAAATAGCGCCATAAAAATCAAAATAATAGCTTGTACTGTATCTCTTCCTATATCCTACATTTTAAAGACAAATTTGCTTTGTAGATACACAATGAAATTTTTAAAAATAGCTTAGCGCTTTGAGTATAATTAATTTCATCCATAAAAATCAAAATAATAGCCAGCGCACGTCATTATAGATCTTCTTATGTATTTCCGTGTATTTAAACTATTTTATGACTTTTATATATGCACTACTGGATTGTAGGTGTATTGCTTCCCATTAGAAAATTGTAGTTAGAGAAATTTACAAGAAGGCCAAGAGAATGAATCAAATTCTCCTACTGGCAGATTCAAACCCTTGCCTCATTTCATGCATTTACCAGCCAACATGCACTGGACCACTAGGTCCGTTTATAAAGATTCATAGAACTAAAAATTGCATAAATGCTACAAAATAAAAGTAATGCATTAAATCTGAAGGTCAACTTATACTTGAAGTGAATTTTTTATCTATGAAAAAGATTTCACGTATCTTCTACAAAATTAGTTGAAAAAGATATCAGAAATGTGACCATACAAGATGCATGGCTTGTACATATATGTAGGTATATATTTATGAATAAAGAAAATAAAGTGATGTTAAAAACAAGAAGTACGTTGATAATTTTTCTTATGTGTGGTGGGTGCTTAGTTGCAGTGACTCGGTATTCTGTGTCGATTGTTGGGCTATCGATGCAACTCTCACAGTGTATTTGTGTGTGTAAATTGTGTTAAAATGGCTTTGTGACAGCATCATACGGCCTTTTACAATGTTGCACTGTTAATCACTTTGATCCCAACAACAAGTGGTAAGTCGATCCGGATTTCAACTCTCTGAAAAATGTCACCGTCTTTCCAGAGAATTTAAACCCGGCTCCTATCGTTTCGCCACAACGATAGTCAGCTGCCTAAACACTGCGGCTATCGACCCGGTTTATATATAATAAAATAGGAATTGACGAGTTCCTTAAATTACAAAGATATGAAGCGAAAAAACAGCGAACACGTTACTGCGTTTGTTTAAAATTATAGATTACGTTATTGGCTTTTCATAATGGCGTGCTTAGTTTTACTCTATATTAATAAAGTTCAAATGATAAATGATATGATGATGTTTTGACAAATTTGACATTTCATACGCGATTAAAGTACGACTATCTGGATACAAGTATGTACTCAAGTTAAAGGTAGGAAATACAAACGCTGATAATTAAAAGTAATCAGTAGATTTACATGTACAAAATCCTTCAACATTTATTTAAGTAGGCCGTCAACCGATGTGTGTAAAATCATCCCACGCTTAAAGTTGAAATATTTAGTTTCCAATATTGTTGAACAGTTTTTCGTGATGGTTCTTCAAACTTTAGAGTAATATTGGAAAATATAAATTATTTCAGGCTTTATTCATTTGTCAGTTGAAAGTAGTAGAAGTTTTCGTTTAGCATTTTTTTATATCTAACACTTTTTGCTTTATATTTTTGCCATCGATTTAATACATTGAGCATTGAGTATTGTTAAAGATCATTGCTAAAGGTATTCGCATTTGACTTCCTTTATTAATAAAAATTAATCTCATCATTGTAAGAATGTCTAATGATTATTTTAATTTTCACCAGCATTATTTTTAGTAGCGCTTCAGTATAAAATCCGTTTGGGTCTAATTAACACGTAACTTGAATCAAGCGTCATTGTTGACTTAGGTGAAGACATAAATAATATACAAGGAGAAACTTTTAGGTAATCCAGAGGCCACTAGAATGATGAATAATTAGGATGAAGGACACACTACCAACTTCATACATTAAATTTATATGCGGTAAATAATTTAATTACTTTAAATATATTGACGAAAATTATTGCTTAGTACGAGTGACACCGGTACTATTATTCATGTATTCTTCTCCAGAAACTGAAACATTATTTCATTAATTAATTAACTGAATTGGGTTTGAATTTAAACTGTGGTTTCACTGTATCATTTCTTACGGCTGCGGACAAGTATTGTTTATTAATTGAATTAAATTAGTAAAAAAAAATATCAACCACTTTGACAAAATGCAGAATTCCTCAATTAGTGTTTTAGATGCAGTTATTTATAATAATTTGCATTAGCTTCAGAACATTTACAATTTGTAAATACTATTGAAATTAGGCCTCAATCATACCGTAGTAACCTAAATTCTGTCGCTAACGCATACTAAAAATAGATAACAAATACGATGATAAACCACAAAAATCGACTCACTTACCATACATAAACGTCGAGAGGCGTGATTCAGAAATTGAATTCGTAATCAAAGTTTCCATATCGCGCATTCCTATCATTTACATACATTCAAAAACGTGGCAGGGAATGTACACGAGCGAACCGTATAATTCATGCTGTTACGTCGCGATTGTATGGCCTAAAAAATAGGGCTGGGACGGCGTTATTAATGGAGATTGAATAATATGATTCAGATATCCTGTAAACTGATGTAAGTCAATGAGTCATGCGGAACGCTTCGAAATTACGACCGTATTGGTGACACACTGCGATTAGGGGGTGGAAAAGCTTTAATTTATACATGGCATGATACACCCTCCAATGCCAATAAACAAAAAATATTGCCGTCGCTTTTTACGGTTAAAAATGTTTATTTGACCTTTATCTGTGAATCAAGTGCGGAGAGGATTTTGGTACATTTTTACGTAGTTCCAATTAATAAACACAAAAAATAAAAACGCCTATATGGATCCATATAATAGATAGACGATAAAAAGCACTTTTTGTCATTGACTCAAATTTATGGAGATTAGTTACTGCAGCGCATTTTGCTATCTAGTATTTTCCAAAATATATACGTATAAATATACATCAACAATGTAATTTCACATAGGTTTTCATAATTTTTTTTTCTAGATCATAGTCTTTTATACTGCAAGAGATAAATGTAACAGTTAATATGTATTTATAGATAAATTATTGTAATACAATCGAAACTAATGTCCTATCTGTAACTAATAATATAATCATTCCCTGGAAGACTGTTATGTAAAATCCAATCCTAGCAAAATTATACAAATCGATATGTTAAGTTTAGCTCTTTGATTATTAACTTATTGCTACAAATAGTCATTTCTTTGAAATTTATGATCGGGTTTTAGCAGAAGTAGTGAATTCCATGTAGTAATTAACCACTTTACAATTTGTATATTAATCTATAGCAATTCAAACCGCTAGCTGTCAGTCTTCGTCGATTTATTCGTTGCGGTTAACTGTCCGCAATTACATTCCACTATAAATTGTCTAACTCCTTGTCTATGAGTATGTATTAAGCGTGCAATTCTGTTGGAGAACAAACGATAGCAGTTAATAATGGACTGGAAACTAAATTACAACAGAGAAAGCTAGAAGCAAATTTCAAAAGCAAAGTTTCCAGTGTTACACATAATAACGATTATACCGTTCTTCTGTTGCAATATAACATTTATATATATACACACAAAACTAAAAGTAGCGAAACACAATCTGAATTTGATGTCAACTTTAACTGAATTAAGTTCATTTAGATCAAATATGGAATACGTTTAAACTCGAAGTAGCTCACTAACATTTCGTTACAGAAACGTTTACCAACAATATAAATGAAAAATCTTTCCCTAATTATGTAATATAAGAGTCAGATACGAAGCTACGAAGTGAATTCATTTACTCTAATATCTAGAAATGTATGTTTGCAAGGATACTAACAAGGGCACACTGGCAACGGGAAAATTTTAATTTCGATGAAACTTCAAAGGCTTCATACTTTTTAACGGCCGAATCTCCCTATTTCGAAGTGAAGCCTCCTCTAAAAGTTTGCGGCATTATATTCAAACTTTTGTAAATATCTTGGAACTTATGACAGATATAATTGTTGTTATAACATATTTTAAAGTATATTACGTTTCCCTTCACATTTCGGCTGGCTCCTTAGCCTTTTCGACTCCACTTAAAAGGCAATATATGCTACATTATTTCTTCACGTCCCAAATTAATTAGCACAACCTATTTAATAATACGCAATAGAAGACACTAATTTTTTCGTTGCGTGTTTATAATTCTTAGGAAAACATTAAATGTACTTCAAAAAAATGACCAAAAGTTGACAGAAAACAACAATACCTCACCTATAGAAGTAAATTATATATTATCAACAACACCGTAAAACTGCAAATAATAATAACACAAATGTTTAAACAAATTCAGCCGTAGTAAAATATTACCGAAAAAAATTATAAATGTGCTAAAAACATTAAAGCCAAATGTGCGAAAGTAGAAGGTGTTCCAATAGGTACTTCAAGATTTAAATTTAGCGCTTAATCTGGATATTTTATATCTCGCATATACATATTAGGCCTGTTCGTTTGCGTTGCTGGAAGTGCTCAATATCACTTTTGTCAATTACCGCGTGTTCGTTTGAAATTTAGCTGCTGACAGGTGTTTTAAACACTCGTTCGTTTGCATTCAGCAAATTGCTATATGTCAGAAGTAGGAAGCTATATTTGCTCACGCTTCAAGTGTTGAGCAATAATAGCTGATGAAATCAGATTTATCCGCTCAAGCATCTAATTGCTGATTCGCTACACTTGCTATTTCTGACAAAACTTACCAAAGTTAGCAATTCAAACGAACAGGCCTATTATCTATATACTAGGAAATTTGATCATGATACGTTTACGACGAAAGAAGGTATTAAAATTGTGCAAACTTATTACGAACATTCGTGTTCTTGTGTAAAAACAATTCGTAAACTTCATGTATGGGCATAATTATATGTCAAGTGACAACGCAATTCCCTCGAGTACGTGACCATGTTGCCTCAAATTCCAAAACCTGAGTTCATCGTCGATTTCAAAAGCTAAACATAAAGAAAACCTGTTTGCATCGAATTTTGTCCACAGATAAAATAAAATTGTCGTTCCCAACGAAACCCACTTCCACCTCAGACGTTATGTAAATATACAAAATTATAAAATTTGAGGAAGTGACAATCTTCGTGTGATTAAAGGAAAATCATTACATTCTCTTCGAGTAACAGTGTGGTTTTGAGCTGTGAGGGTTACAAAACCACTTTTTCGTGAAAATGACGATGGTGAAACGGTAAATGTTAATGGTGAATGCTACCGTAATATATTGATATTTTTTTAAGGCCCCGATTGGATCATAGGCTTTTCAACGATATATTCTGCCAACAAGTTGGCGCCACATGCCATACGGCGAGGGAAACTTTGGATTTGTCACAAACGCGTTTTCCCTATCGCGTCATGTCTCGAAATAGTGGTATTTATTGGTTTTCAAAATTATGCGATCTAACTTCCCTCGACTATTTCTTCTGAGCTTCTCTCAAAGATAAAGTCTATTCTAACAACCTGCGGACGACTAATGACCTAACACTAAATATTTGTCAAGTTATAGGTGAAATTGAATCGCAGTTCTGTCAAAACGTTAAGAATTTTACGCAAAGAATAGTCATCTGCAGAAGCCCCCGAAGGGGATATTTGGGGAATATTATTTTTAAATTAGAACTGTCGTGTTTCTATTTTTTCATAAAATATACGATCCTGTTATTTTTCTAAAATTGTTGATTTTATTTAAAAACCAAATCCGGAAGTATAGCTAGTGGAACAGCTTTTATATAATCACTTAACACTAAACTTGATAGTTAGATAGTTCTACGTTTAACTAAACTTGGTATTAACACGCTACAATATAAAAAGTAACGAATGTAATGAGTAAATGAAAGCATTAACTGTACGTCGAAGTGCTCTTCGTGAAAAGTAGTAACTAACAAGATCTGCAAACTCTAAACGAATTATGGATTGTAAGTAAAACACATGTACAAACTAACAAGGAAATTTCTTAAACTGCTGTAAAGCCTAAACTTTGTTTTTAGTATTAACACCAGTTGTAGCACTTTTCGAAAAAACTGATAATAAACATAATTTTTTTTAATGTGGTGGGTGCTTAGTTGCAGTGACTCCGTAAGCTGTATCGCTTGTCTGGCTATCACTGCAACTCTCGCGGTGAAGTTTTGTGTGTGTATGTTGTGTTCAATGGCTTTGTGACAGCATCATATCGCCTTTTATGATGCCGCGCTGTTAATCGCTTTGCTCCCAACAGCGAATGGCAAGTCTATCCGGGATTAAACTCTCTGAAAAAATGTCACCGTCCCTCCAGAGAATTGAACCCCGGCGCCTATCGTCCTCTCGCAACAATAGTCAGGCGCCTAACCACTGCGACCATCGACCCCGTTTTAATCTGAGTATTTCAAAACAAAATTAATTAAATAATTTTCTCAAACAAATATATGAGCACAAATACAAAGTATTAAGCAAAAGCTAAATAACGAAATTAAAGTTGAAACTAGAAAATCAATAATTTGTGCCTTATAAGTAGTATTAAGTAGTGTTAACATAACTTTGCGTTAACTCTCTTAAAGAATTTTTCCAGATATTATTAATTGGCGTATATTACATGCACATCTGTGCTTTATGTGCGATACAAGCAAGAGTAGATAAGTTATAGTATTAAGTGTTTTGATTGTATATGTAGCTTTTGTATTCACTATATTTTACGATTAACAGCATTTTTCGCATTCAAACAATGCTACGAAATGCCATATTTCATGAAGCACAAAACCTCATACATATGTGTGAAAGACTTTCTCAATTTTTTGCTCCTATATTAATCCGGAACATCTGGTTATGTCATACAGTACAATTTTAAAATCGGATATGTAGGCGCTCGTCAAAATACGCTTTGAGCTTCGAGATCATTTCGTCAGTAGAGAAAAGAGGCTTTACAAGGGACATAGATCACTATCCGGGCTTTCAATGTTCAAGTATTGAATTTATTCTAGTTGGGAAATGGCCGGGGGTATTTTTAACTGGGATTTAGGATCACGATTGCGTCACGACGAACGAATGCTGCAGCAGCGGCGGATGAACCCGGCTAACTTGACTTGGTCAAAACGGGACGAGACGGGACGGGTAAAGGATGAGTAGATCGAAAGCCCTTCCGACACACGACACAGGACAGGATCGGAGAAAAAAAATCGAGGAAATCCAACCGGACGACTATCACTACCGCACTGGCCGGGACTTTTTTTCCGGGGATTATCATTTGGAAGTTTTAATAGCTTTACACTTTTCGCGTTTCTCTCGTTACAAGCAATTTAGCTTAGTCTTTTTTATTGTATCATTAACGTTGAGGAGTGGAGCCAATGTTCCGGTAAAAACGTATGATTCTTCTTTCCATTAGGCGAAGGGCCCTTTCCGAAAAGGCCGACTCGAGTTCGAAACAACAATAATTAGTTTAAGAGATCCGAGTTCGAGAGACACTAATTCCAAATAGTCGGTATCTCCTTCTCTTCCTTCATTGTTTTAATTTAGTACAATCAGGTTATATAAAAGCGGCCTTTAGAGGTGATTTCAGTATGAATGGAATTCTTAATTCGAAGGTTAAATTAGCGTAAAGGGGACATTAAAAAATGCTCTAAAATTAGGTCAGATCTTTCTTAATGGTTCAGATTCAACTCGCATTTTAGAGTTAAATGAAATGATTTCACTTTTATGTTAATTTCAAGGGCCTCTTTTACACTAACGCAAATAAGGCACAAAAAAAGAAAATTGTATTATTCTGTAATATTTGTTATATACAGTCTGAAATTTAAGTAAGGAAGATTTATGTCGTAACCTCAAGTATAAAATATATCAAAATCATTTTCTCACTAAGACTTTTCAATTAATTATTGCTTACAAGCTTATGTACAGTTATACTCTTCAATTTGTATTGTCAAACGTTTCTTTAATACGTCCCCAGGTAGCACAGTCCGTTGGCTAAGTGTCGGCGATAGCTCGGGCCAACGTAACATAGTTGGCGCAAAGTCACAGTCTACAAACGATAAATATCCAACATTAGTTAAACATCGGCAAAATACGTTGGTTCAACTTATCATTTCAACGTTCCATGTTCGTTGGCTTTTGATCGTTTTGTTGGCTGAATGTCACATAAAAGTTTTCAGACGACAATCGAAGCGAGGGCGGAGTCAAAGCTGATCCCGTGGCTTAATGGTTAGAGTTCTTACGTAACATTCACGAGGTGCCCCGTTCAAATCTTACCATGTGACGTTTTTTTTTTCCTTTTTAAAAGGCACTATTTGTTTTATATTCATTTTTATCTCAAAAATCATGAACTTACAAAATATTATTATTGGTCATATTACCCATACATTGTGAGCTATATTTCAAATGTAATGCGCATGCGCATCGATCCGCAATCGACATTTTGATCGAAATACAGTGAGTGTAGGTGCACCGCCATATGCAAGCTTGTGTTGTTGATTCGATTTTATTCGTTTTATTGTGGTTTTATTAGCCCAGCTGTTAGTCATGAGAGAGAGTTAAGAGTTACCGTCTACATTGTACAATATTTAAAATAGCCCCTATTGTGAAAGATGTTATAAGAACAATGGACGGGTAAGTACTTTACATAGACATAGGTAATATAATATGTACTGATAATGTATTTTTCATATATGCCGTGATTGAAAGTTGTGAGCTACCACAACCTGGTGACTAAGAAAGCATTGGATATACCAGTAACCTGAAAGATACGTCAGATTCCGATAACGGAACACTTATTTGTATCTTGTATACTAATGCCAGCCATCCTTACTGCTGATTGTAAGTATGTTGATAATTGCCATGGTTTCTTTCTTACAAAATATATTTACAGATGCTTCATCTTCTATTTCCGATGTTAGGCCAGAGTTGCGTATGATATCCTAATTACACATAATCATTTGTGACAACTGATCGTAAGCTATAATTGCCTTTTTTAATTTTTCACAAACTTATACTAGAGCTTTAATAATAAATTCTTCTATAGTTACGCATGAAGTTTAAAAGTTTTTTTTACAGTATATACGTAATGTCTGTTTTTTATTTATGCATTGGTATTTACAGGTATACTCGTGTTAGCTGAGTTGAATAAGTTGAACCGTGCTGGTTGTATTGAAGACTAAAGATAATATTGAGAGACTTAAAAGCTATAAAATTCCAGATAAAAATTATCGAAGCAAGCCTTTGATAAAACAAACATCTTCCAAGCGATTATAGGTAAGATTTAATTTTTGTACGTTATTTTCTATTTAATTAAAATTTTATATTAAACATAATATTTAGATGCTGTCTCAAAATTTGTCTGCGATATTTAAATGAAAAGGGCTAGTTATGAGGCGAAAGTTAAAGAATAACCGTAGTCAAAATTCTTAAATCAAAAATCTGAAAATTTCCAAAAAGTGGTACGTAATCACACTGTAAATAGCCATATATATACATAGCAAACCCCCACAACTTCATTTCAAGATCTGTAATGGAATGAAATATACAAAGTGTCCAAAGTAAAATGTTCACAAGCTATGAAGTTGATTACTTAACAAGTTAGTAATACTTTTTACTCTGACTGATAGAAAAACAGAAAAAAGCGTTCACATTGTCTTTTTTAATGGAATACTGTATATTTTTAAAGAAACCAATAGTTTGAACAAAATATTTATTACTTACTACTGTGAAATTAAAAATAAGCAAGTAAAAAGTGATAATTGTGCAAATGTGCAAGTGGGCAATGATCAAATATTGTAGAATAAATAGTCACATACAGGTTTTCCTAGTTATGTACTTGCCAAATGAATCATTCTTTGTGATTATTGATTCATCCTTAATAATTATTGCTGTGCGAGTGCCATTTATTTACTCTTCTCGTAAAATGTAATATGCTGCAAGTATATCTGATTTGTAGAAAAAATTAGATATACTTCGCCATTGTTAATTTAACCAACTTCATAGCTTTAATAATAAGTTTGCAATGGTAAACACGTTACCATAACTTTGGACATGGTGTATACTTCTAATACTTTACGTAAACTAAAGATAGATACATACATATGTTAATATTTTTTTATTTGTTCACAGTTCGAGATGAAGGTAAAGCTGAGCGTAATTTGGAAAAGGCTATTGTTGATCGTACATCTTTGACTACTGCTGCTGATAAAAATTAGGAATCAGCTGAGCTGTGAACATCTCCGCGATTAGGTCAGTGTTTTATAATGTTTTAATATTTTTAGTTCAATAAGATATTTCAGTTATTATATACCATAACATGTAAAGAGATAATAAATTTTGTTCTGTAATAAGATATATCACATCTTATTTTTTTATTTATCTTGAATTCTAGTTTCACTAATAAATAAAATATCGTAATTACTTTCTTTATTTATTGTATGTGCAGATCATGTATGGTGTTATATGGATATATGATTCGATGTTAACTATTGTTAACAACATAAACATAAAAAAACATAAAATTTGTAGTAAGTTTTCCTTATATATTGTCACATGAAATAAAACATCTACGATATATGTCCTGATTACAGGCAGATCATATCGAGATATACTATGTTACACAATTATGAGCATGTTTGTCTTGAACGCTGAGTATTTCATCATAAGCGTTGATTTTATAACAGTTTTCAAATTATGACTTGTATATGTTCTTAACTATTATCAACATCTTGCATACATAGATATGTAAAATTCAAACAGAAGTTTTCTATTAAATTATCTATGATCTAATTATTGTAATTTGGTAGTTTATATCTTAAATCACGTTTATTTCATATGAAAATATATTATATACAGATAATTAACTCGAATTTTGAGTTGGTATAATATCGCTGTAATTTATTCAGCAAACTAATTAACATCGGATCAGTGTACCTATGTACCATCATATATGTTTTGCATCTTGTATGTTTTATCGTATAGATATCACATACAAGATTAATACCCAATATCACTTCCCGTAGTTACTCCTATGTATCCTTTCGATAAGACGCCAACGTCAGGTGCCGACGTTTCACCAACAGAATGGGTAGGTATTGAAAGTTTATCCTACACCAATGTCGCCTAAAGATATAAAACCAACGTTGTAAAATGTTCACACTTTCACATACTGCCAACATTGTTGCCCAACGCGTGCCCAATGTAACTCGGACAATCAGCCAACGTTACACCAACGTTGTGTGCTACCTGGGTCATTATCACTCTTGTTTTAATATCAATTTATACTTACATTCCATCTCATAATTAAATCCTTACTACACATTACAATTGCTCGATTTAGTAGAAGCAACGAGTTGGAAGCTGCTGCGTAGCACTGTGCGATGATGATTGATCGAAATATAATTTTTTACTGATCATAGCAGAGTGTATGGCAAACGCATTCAACTGCTTGCTTCTGCTGAATTAGAACTTTGACTCCGTCCAAAAAATGCCAATAGCCATACCGTAGTATTTTATTATTGTCCGAAATTTAAATTTTTATCAATTAACCTCAATAGAGTGCTCCATAGCAGCCCTCATCTATTGACCTCTACTGAATGCGTCCAATGTTTTTTATGGCAATGTATTCTGTAGTTTCATAATAAAAATCTGTGTTTTGTGTATTACCTATGGACTGAAATAGATATGACCATAGTAACTAATGTGTCTGTCTCAATCGAAGTGATTGTACTAACTTGGTTAAGGTCCCTTTGAACAATAACATAATCAGTTTGTGAGTCTCTGTCCAAACTGACGGTTTCAGTTAACTTTTTAACTTTCAGCTCGTCCTCTTCCGATATGAAAATATCTAAATATCTCACAGTAATTCACAAAAAAACTTACAACAACCTGTATACAATTACAAACAGAACACAAAAGTGTGAAACGTATACATCCCTCTGCTGGAGATTTGGTAAACTACATCAGCATGTTACAATGAAGCAGGTAAACCTAATTCAAAGCTACTGGATTGACGATAGCCACACGTCGTAACACACAGTGCTATCGTCAATCCAGTTGCTTTGAATTAGGTTTACCTGCTTCATTGTAACATGCTGCTGTATACAATTATCGAAAAAATGTTTATATTTATAAAAAAGTAACTTTAATCATATTAAGATTACTTACTTACACAATTCCGCTAAAATTTATTACCAAATTCAAAGTTATACATCCACGTATGTCACCTTGCCACTATCGCACAATTCCACCTTTCATTCGAGTAGTAAGGTTACAAAATACCTATCCCGTACCAACCAAATGTAGAAAAGATTTATATTTGTACACCAATGGTTTGAAAACTTGACTGCTATCTTTGCTAATAGTAGCCAAACAGCAAATGTAAAAACTATGATAGCACATGTAGAAACTCTTTTCCAAAGTCGAAATTATAGGATTGGTCAATCATTAAGTGCAAATAAAAAAATATTTACATACAAAAAGATCTAATATTTTGTTAAAAGTTCCTGATTTTATTCTTGATGAAATGATAATTCGATCTGCAGTATCACGCCCCACAGTAGCACGTACAGGTTGGCCATTTGGTCACCAGTTTGAATTGACTGACACTATAAATATTATAATACTATTTGCGCATCTAGTTTTCCTCAAAAGGAATCAATGCGGCGCGTGTTGGTACCTTTGATGTAATTCAGCAGTGATTACAAGAGCTGCAGAAATGGTACAATTGCATATTACATCGCCTAAATGCTTCACGTATTCAGAGCAAGTGTTACAAACAATGGTGGATTTTCATTGTCCTACCTAAGCGCGTATTAGATATGACAATGAGTAAGCTTGTATAGTATACACTAAACTGTATTAGCGGTTTTCTCGACCACTTATGCAATTATCAATGGTGCTAAACATCTGGTAAATTAATCCAATAATCAGTTTATTTTAGAGATTCAATAAAATAAGTATGTATGTCAGTTTTTCTTATTTGTTGTGTCGATCATACTTATCATACGAGAACATTCCTATTGGCCACCTTCAAACAATGTTTGTAGAAAATTGCAAAGGACAATTTCAAGTGAACATTGAGTCCATTCGAATCATTCTAAATTCTTAAATCTTTTTAAAACAACGTTTTCTCTAGATTCCCCTCTTACGTAGTGTTTACTATTCTACTCCAATACGCGTCGCTTCTGTGTGTTTCCTTCTAGTCATCCGGACGGTGAAAAGAAACAAGAAGAATTGGCTTGCTCGTCACGCTCGCTGTCACGTAGGGTCATCGCGGGAAGGTTCTCAAGGATGCCTCAATTTGTACGCAGTGGCAACGAACGAAGTCACAGTGTCGCGTCGCCTCTTCTATATCCACTCTTTCCTGTTCACCTTAAATGTAATATTTCCGAGGGTCTCGTGGCAAATTGAATATTATATATCTTTATATTCAGAGGCGCCCAAGTTAACCGCTCCTATCCTCTGCGTCTAGCATTAACCGAGCGACTCTAGCAGTAGTATACCAGTTGATCTTATTTTTCGCCTTTGGGCCGGGTGTTATTTCTATTGCTGCCTGTGCTTTACCGTAAAGAAAGGAAGTATAAGATAGATATAGGTAAGAAGACTGGTGCAGTCATATTTTGGCCACGTGTACGACCTTCTCTCCGATGCACGCTACCAGTTGTATATGTGCGAGTTGGGATGTGTGACTACCACTCGTAAATTCTTAAATTTCAAAAGTAGCTCGCGCAATAAAGCTGATGTTGTTCGCTGGAATTGGATTCTTTACTGTGAATCGGGAATAGGAAGAAGAAACAGCGGACGTGTTCTAGTAAATATTCTTTTTAGTTGTTTGGTTATACAATGTCAAGTGCAATTTCACATATATGAGTGTAGTACCTCATGCATATGTAAATATACTTAAACTCGTCGAGTACATTACTTTTGAACCTTACATCATTGATCATATTGATGCGCTTCGTTAAGTTACCTGTTGTGTATGACAATCATGAATCCGTTTTAAGATATTAGTTTTCCAATCAAATTGTAGCGTTTACCTTCAAGTATACGGAAAAATCTTTGTGATCAGTTATTACATAATATGTATATCGGTGTGAATCAGTTGCCATTTCGTTTCAGTATTGTTTGGGATTGTTCGTTGACAATTAATACCTTTTCCAATTTTAAAAATTACCTCACTAGGGATACAAAAGAATATTTTGTCGTACATTTCATTTATTTTATTTTATAATTTTAATATCTTATATATAATATAAGTTTTTGTCATATATAAACTTTCAGATTAGTTATATGCCTGGGTAACAGTTTTATGTATTTATTGTTAATCTGGTTTAAACTCAATTATTTTAAAGTGTTTGTCAATATTTTTTGATGTATTCTAAGTGAACAATAATATCTATAAGACAGTAATGTAATGCCCTCTTATGACCCAGTGAACTCGTTATAATGCAACGATAACATTAAATTTGATTTTTTATTCAATAGTTTTTTCCCTGGTCGAAGCTGAATAAAAGCACGATCAAAAATACTATAAAATAACTACTAGATTATTATTATATCTAAACTTCAACAAAAAGAATTGGAAAGGTGTCCCTTCTATGAATTTAACTTTCGCTGTTCATTATAGCCGAGTGAAAACCGAAAGTTGTGACTGCATTTAGAAGTTGATTCCGCTTATTGTTAGCTGTTAAATATCTTCAACAGAAGCTTTTGCCTAAAGACCAAAATAAGTAGGGTTCCAATTTATTTCACATAATTATCTTTATACACTAAACTCAAAAAATAACATGTAAAGAACAATCTAAATCGCTTTTAAATTATATATTTTAGAGATATTTCACAGTTGATAGCATCTTACGGTACAGAATCGGTGAGTTCTTATATAAAATTTCAGCTACAATTTAAAAACTTGAAAATGATAGAAATATGACATAACGAAAAAGATATTGTGCCCAAACTTCATGAAAGTGGTATGTTAAATCTAATACAAGAAATTCTAAATTCCACGGAAGTTACGTTTAGAATAAATTAGAAGTAAGGTCCATATTTTTCAGCAAATAAAAATTTACAAGATAAAATCTCAAAAAATAAAGAAGCCATAATATAATAAAAAAATTAATAATAGAAATGTAGAAAGCAACCGCAAATGATCACAGATATTTAATAATTGACCACAGAAAAAAATGAAAGAGGTACGGAAAACATAAATAATAAAATGATGAGACTGAGATAGTACGAACAATGGACTTAATATGTAGCGTTTAGATTGAGATCTGCGACCTAACAACTTTATACGCGACATTCTTCGGAATTAAAAGCTACATATAAAATTGATGACATGCTAATAGCTGACGATTTACAGTAACGGCGGAATCTAATCCGCCACTGATACAGCAAAATCAGATAACACATAATAATAATAATAATAATAATAATAATAATAATAATAATAATAATAATAATAATAATAATAAAAAGGAGCAACTAATAATTGACGCAGTGATAACGGGAGAAGCTAAGAAGTTAAAAAAACCACTACACATGGCGTTCATCGACTATCAAAAGGCCTTCGACACTGTTCCACACTCATGGCTCCTCCGCATACTGCAGATATATCAAGCAGACCCCCGATTGTGCACATTTCTCCGCGAAATGGCAACTCGATGGAAAACCACATTAACACTGACGACACCAACTAACGTAATAAAGACGAATCCCATCGCAATCAAGAGAGGAATATTCCAGGGAGATGCACTCAGCTCGCTATGGTTCTGCCTGGCGCTCCGACCGCTTACCACGATGCTACGAAGTCGGAGAAAAGGCTACACGTTTGACGGAACTAACACATGTATAAATCACCTATTGTACATGGACGATTTGAAATTGTATGCCACCAGTCGTAAACACCTTGACGACTTGCTGAAGACCACGGAAAAGTTCAGTGAAGACCTAAAAATGAACTTTGGACTGGACAAGTGCAAAATACAGACAATGGTCGGGGGAAAATGGCAACCCAGTGAGAATTACAATCTAGACGAGGGCGCCATAGAGAGGATGGAAGAGCAAGAACATTACAAATACCTGGGATACCTGCAATCTGGACCTATAGATCAAAAACTATGTAAAAGGTTACTAACAGACAGATACACACAACGCCTGAAGGCAATACTGAAAACTGAGTTGGTGGGGAAGAATAAAGTCAGGGCGGTCTGTACCTACGCCACACCAATACTAACCTACAGCTACGGTATCCTTGCGTGGACGGACACAGAGCTGCAGAATCTAGATCGTCTGACAAGAAAAGCTTTCACAAAGTATCGAGCGCACCACCCCAGAAGTGCTGTAGAAAGATTCCACCTCCCCAGACACCAAGGTGGTAGAGGCATCCCAAGAGCGAGTGATCAGTACCAGCGCCAGGTAGAAAACCTAAGAAATTACTTTTACTCTAAAAAGGAAGATAGCGAAATTCATATGGCAGTAACCAGGAACGACGACGTCACGCCGCTGAAAATGAAGCGCGAACACGCTGAAGGGCTTGTCAGACACGGAACCGAGGCCGACATGATGCAGCAATGGAAGCAGAAGCCCTTGCATGGGAGATACCCGACGCTGTTGGAGGACCCACATATAGACAAGCGAGCCACATTCGCCTGGCTAACGCGTGGAGATCTGTACGCGGAATCGGAAGGATTCATATTCTCGATGCAGGACCAAGTAGTTGCCACCAAATCGTACAGGAAGCATATTATAAAGGACTCAAATATGCCAAATGCCAAATGCAGAGTGTGCGGTCAAAAAGATGAGACCATAGACCATCTAATGGGTGGCTGCACCGGGTTGGCACCAAAAGAATATACAGACCGACACAATAATGTAGCAAAGATTCTGCACCAAAAGCTATGCGAACTGCATAAGATCGAGGTTGAGAAAGTCCCTTATTACAAATACTCACCTCAGAAAGCAATAGTGACACCTGAATATAAGATCTTGTGGGATTGGCAAGTCCCGACTGACAAAACCATCTCCGCCAACATCCCGGATATAGTGCTGGTTGACATACTAAAACAACATACATACATTATAGATGTGGCAGTACCGTTACCGCACAACATAGCCACAAAACATCACGAAAAGATCTCAAAATATATACCTTTGGCTGATGAGATTAAAAAGCTATGGTACCAGCAAAAGGTCACAATCATCCCCATAGTAGTTGGAGTCACTGGAGAAATCCCGCACACCATTTATGAGGGACTGGGGACATTAGGACTTAAGCGAGACTTGTACCTCCAATTCCAAAAGGCAGCCTTGCTGAGCACGTGCAGCATCGTACGAAGGGTGATCGGCGAGGATGATTGAACGACACAGTCCTGCAATAGTAATTTTCATATTTATTTATTTATTCTGTGATATTTTTATACATTTTTATATATTCTTATATATTTTTATATACTTATTTGTACATTTTTATAATCTTATACTTATACTTATCTCATACTTATTGCCAATGTATTACTTACCTTATCATAGGCCGTATGCATTGTAAATACTTATTCTGTTGAATAAGATTTCTTGGAATAATAATAATAATAGTAATATTTGTTTATTATTAAAACATCCCATTTATAAAAATTTTACATAGGTGCCCTAATTATAGATAATAGAGGATGTTATAACAAAGGGTTACATTCAGTTCTTTCAATTGAAAGTAACTATTTTTCAATGTAACCGAGTACATTATAAAAAAAGCAACAGTCGCACGCAGAATGTCAAAAAGAAACTATAAAAAGACTATTAAATTGTTGGAACAGAGAGTACAACAGTGGAGAAAGACTACAATGTTAATATGTATCAGGCGCTAAGACTAACTTACCGAGCTCAGAATCATGTCACGCGCAAGTCGCTTGAATGAGTATAAGGTAAGACCAGACAGAGACACGGGAAACACATTATAAAACCGTGCAATATTAAAAGAAAATGACCGCTCAAACATGGCTCTGTGGTGAAAGGGGGGAGTTATAAGGTGCGGGCAGCGCTTCTAAAAGTTAATCTAAGATAGAGATTTCTCAGTGAGAGTGTTGAAAAGGAAAGCTAGGAGATGTATGTAGATGACGACGATTTTTCATGTTAAGCCAACCAAGGTCACCAAGTTTGTGCGACACATGTTGAAATTTTCTGAGACCAAAAATAAATTTAATAGACGCATTTTGAACCTTTTGTATTCTTTGTGAAGTGACAGCATCCAGACATGGACCATAGACCACATCATAATGATTAAAATGAGATAAAACCAAACTATCACAAAGAAGACGTCTATTCGAAACAGATAACAATTTTCTGTGTGTATACAGGTGCTTTAAATTACTATAACTTTTGCGAATGCACTGGGAAATATGATTTTTAAACCTGAGATGAGAATCCATCTGTAGACCAAGATTTCTGGCAGTTTTATCGATGGGTATGCGTTTATTATTCACAAGAATAGATAGCCTAGAAGACGCAAATTCAATATCACTCCTTCTCCCAAATACCAGAGCAGAGGATTTATTTGCATTAATATTGAGACAGTGCTGCTCAGCAAATCTGCCAATGCGGGCAAGATCAGAGTTAATGCGATTATTTGCAGTGACTATTTCAGACCGATCAGATAGATAAATTTGCGTGTCATCCGCATAACAATAATACGAACAGTGTTCCAAACAGTCCTGGAGTTTGGAAGTATATAGAGTATATAGAAGGGGACCCAGAAGGGATCCTTGTGGAACACCACTGCCAACCAAAAGAGAGTTAGAAATATTCCTAGAAAGCTCAACCTCTTGACTGCGATACGATAAATAATCTCTAATCAGCAACAAAGCACCACAAGAAAACCCAATGGACTCAAGAACAAGCAAGAGTATCTCATGATTCACTGCGTCGAATGCACGCGAAAAATCTAGAAGTATAAGACAAGTAATCTTCCCTTGATCAGTTGCATGGAAGATGTCATCGCAAACAGCTGCCAGCGCAGAAGCGCAACTGTGCTTAGTACGGAAGCCGGACTGATGAGCAGGTAAGGCTTGGATGGAGTCAACGTAACGACGAATCTGGCCTTCAAGTAATTTTTCAAAAACTTTAGAGGCAGCACACAAAATATTGATTGGACGCCGATCGGCAAGTGTTTCAGGCTGATTCCTCTTAGGTAGCGGAACAATCCGGGATTTCTTCCATGCAGAAGGAAAATGACTAACACCAATGCACGCATTAAAAATGTGTGTAAGGAAAGGCAATACCTGTGGACAACAGAGTTTAATATTATCGACGCTGATCCCATCATATCCAACGGATTTGGAGGCCATTCTGTTAATGACCTGGAAAACATCGTCCTCGGATACTAGATGGAAGAAGAAGCCATAATTTTCGCTGGAAATATCACGACTGGCATGGTTATAAAGGTTGGAAATATGAGGATCCAGGTCCAAGGCAGCAGCAGAAGATGAAGCAAAAAAAGTGTTGAGCTCATCGACATTTGAGAGATTTGGCGGTAGAATACTGTTATTACGAGTCGGTACAACATGGAGATCCCTCAGCTTGGACCACAAAGATTTAGGGGAACCAGTAGTAACACAGTGGTCAAGATAGGCCTTCTTCTCCCTTTTTATAGCACTAGTGGTCAGATTTCTAAGCTGTTTGTAATACGCAAAGTGTTCGGCTTTACGGGTAGTTTTAAATTTGGAAAAAGCTGTATCCCGGAATCTCTGCATCAATTTAATAGTGTCCGTCACCCAGGGCTTGCGGGGACCTTTAATCGTGCACATCTTACGTGGAGCATGCTTGTCAAGAAGAGTGTGAAAGATATCATTGAAGATGGAAACCTTGCAGTCTATATCATCAACATCAAAAATTAGACAGAATGGAGCATTAACTAGGTCAGCATGAAATCTGCCGTAATTTAAGTATTTAAAATCGCGGTACGTCTTGGGAAAAGCATCGAATCGAGACACAGGAACGCCAATTTTACATGACACAAGACAGTGATCAGAGGAACCATGAATAGCAACTGTTTGAGTATCCCTGACAATATCCTTGTCATTGATCAGAACTAAATCAAGTAGAGAAACGGATGTGTCGGTTAACCTAGTAGGTTCACGAATCACCTGGTGAAGACCGTAAATTTCAATAAACTCTAAAAATGAATCAACCAGAGTGTTTTCAAAGCTTAAAAGGTTGATATTAAAATCACACGCACATATGAACACATCACATAAAGGCAGTAAGGAGACAACTACATTCTCAAGGCTGTCAATAAAGATGCTGTACTTTGAATTAGGTTTTCTATAGACTACCCCAAAAATAAAAACTTTAGTATTGAGTCTAAACTTTATATAAAGTTGTTCAATATTATCATTAAATGGTGCATCAATAATCTCGAATTTAATAGAATCATTAACATACATGCCCACACCGCCACCCCTGGAGGGTCTGTCTCTGCGCATAAAAGAATAATGTGGTATAGTAAGTACGTCCGAGATAATGTCCTTATTCAGCCATGTCTCTGTTAATCCCACAATATCATAATGCGATAAAAGTACGGTATCTCTGAATAGTTGAAATTCGTTAGTGACTGAGCGACAATTGACATGTGACAAGCAAAGTCTACAATAAACACAAGTAAAGACATTATATGAGATAAAATATAAAGTGGAAGGTTACACTATTCTGTGAAGTGTGATGAGGTATGTGAAGGAAAATTTACAGGATGTAGTATTTTTTTAGTTTTAAAGTAGTATAAGATTAGATGTAGACAAGCTTGTATGAAGTTTACTTTTAATAAAACATAATGAGATTTCGGTGCCAAAAGAAATACCTTTTGTTAATCCTCGTGACCATACACATAATTATGGATTACAAAAGAAACATACAGACTAAAAAAGTTTATATGTATATATACATATAGAGTAAAACTAATTGTAATGGGTAATTCGGTCTGCGATAAAAAGAACAACACTAATTGTTCATATGAACCTCAATATTTCGTCAATTTATTTTTGACTTCCTCAGGAGCTACAGCTAAAAAATTACAATAATGAAACAACAATAAAAGATAGCAATTAAAACAGCTTACAACAGTAGCAACAAATTATACATATTACATTTAAGACACAGTCAAATAGAATAAAATGTACGCAATTGTGGCAAATTTAAAAAACATGGTCAGATATAAAATTGAATTAACAATACAAGGTCCGGACATAAATTTATGGCTATTAGTTAGTATTCAAAATGTTACAGTAAATGTTGCTAAGTTGCTGAGAATCTGTTTTGAAATTGATCGAGCCCTGGCAACTCATTATATGTACCATCTCGAGAAACAACCTTTTTTTATAATTCTATTCCGTCTGTAATATAGATAATTTTGATTATGCTAATACCGCTATCTTCAAACTATAAAATTATTCAAATTCAAACTATAAAATTAATTCCTGCTCATGTTTTCAATAATTTCAAGCATACATTGTTATTATCTTACAATAAGAAATTTGATAGAGTTAGGCGATTGCATATATCTAAATTTAAGAAACTAATCGATTCAAAACCTAAGAACAGCCTTTTTAACGATAACTCAAAGTGGTTCATGAACATTTCCGATACCGACATCCCAAAAAATGTCTCAGACTTTCTATCGTTGGGTCCTAAATTTGGTGTTCCTCCAGCTGGCAAACATGTAGACATAAAAAGAGTTCTGGCCGATATGGAGTGTATTATCGACGAAATTCCCGAAAACAATAGAAACACAATCAGAGCAAAAATCACTAATAATGTCACAAACTATCTTAGCAAGTCCCGATTCACTCCTATTCCCCCCATAATTCGTTCCTTCAATATAACTAAAAAGTTCCTTAAAGACCATCCCCAAATATACATCTTACAGGCTGACAAGGGCGGTTGTACTGTTGCGATGAATAAGATAGATTATGTATCAAAAACATTAGAACTTTTAAAAGATACCACCACCTACAAGAGATTGACCAATGATCCTACTTCTACTATACAAAGACAATATAATACACTTATTACTACGTTAAAAACGAATAAAGAAATTAATGAAACGGACGCTAAACGCCTTATCAAATATAATTCCATACCAGCTAAATTATATTGTCTTCCAAAAGTTCATAAACCCAATATTCCATTGCGGCCTATTGTCAGCTCAATCGATTCAGTTACCTATAACTTATCTCAATTTCTTTCTCAGATACTTTCATCAGCCTTTTCAGATGACACGGTTTATAACATTAAAGACACCTTTTCCTTTGTTAACACCATCGGAGGAACAAAATTACCTCATGATTTTATCTTGGTGTCCTTAGATGTAATTTCTCTTTTCACCAATATCCCTATTCAATTGGTTTTGGACATTGTGGTAGAACGATGGTCCTTGGTGGAGCCATATACCACAATATCCAAAAATAATTTTATCAAACTGTTAAGGTTTATCTGTGAGAATTGTTACTTTTCGTTCGATGGTCAATACTACTTACAGACTTTTGGAACTCCAATGGGTTCTCCCATCAATCCAATTTTGGCCCTTATTGTTATGGATTCCCTTCTCGATGACGTAATACCCAAACTTCCCTTTCGTTTTCCCTTCATCTTTAAGTATGTTGATGACATTATTTGTGCTGTACCCGGTAACATGCTAGATACAACTCTGAATATATTCAACTCCTACAATCCACACTTGCAATTTACCTCTGAAATGGAGAATGGTGGCAGCGTCCCCTTTTTGGATACTAAAGTAATTAGATCCGATAATAACGTTATCAAGTTGGATTGGTATCAGAAACCTACCTCAACAGGTAGATTTCTTAACTTTCACTCTAACCATCCCTTGAATCAAAAGTATAATACGGTCATTGCCATGAAAAACCGGGTCACACATATCAGTGACCAAGAATATCTCAGCACCAATTTAAAAAAGTTGTTCCTGCAGTTTGCCAATAATGGTTATCCCGAACATATACTGCGAAAGTTAATTTTCTCCTCCAATATATTTAATGGTCCTATTGATGATGGAGCTCCATCTTTATTTAAATATTATAAAGTTCCTTTTATAGAGGGACTGACTCTTAACTTAATTAAACACTTTAAGGACTACACCAACCTCAGGATAGCTAAGTATAATACGCTGACTGTTGGGAATATTTCTTTAAAAACCAAGGACAGGACTCCAATTCTCAATCAGAGTGGTGTTATTTACAAAATTCCCTGTCGTGATTGTAACGGCTGTTACATAGGCCAAACTGCTCAAATTCTTAAAAACAGACTAACACAACATAAAAGTGATAGTCGAATAGGTAAACGTTCCTGCGCCTTGTCTCTCCATTTTCAAGACTTGGACCATAATAATAATAAAAATAATTATGCTAATACCGCTATCCTACAGACGGAATATAATTATAAAAAAAGGTTGTTTCTCGAGATGGTACATATAATGAGTTGCCAGGGCTCGATCAATTTCAAAACAGATTCTCAGCAACTTAGCAACATTTACTGTAACATTTTGAATACAAACTAATAGCCATAAATTTATGTCCGGACCTTGTATTGTTAATTCAATTTTATATCTGACCAACAATTTTTTACTTACTTATACGTATGTTTTTTAAATTTGCCACAATTGCGTACATTTTATTCTATTTGACTGTGTCTTAAATGTAATATGTATAATTTGTTGCTACTGTTGTAAGTTGTTTTAATTGCTATCTTTTATTGTTGTTTCATTATTGTAATTTTTTAGCTGTACTTCCTGAGGAAGTCAAAAATAAATTGACGAAATATTGAGGTTCATATGAACAATTAGTGTTGTTCTTTTTATCACAGACCGAATTACCCATTACAATTAGTTTTACTCTAACGAAGTCCGGTCGATATTTCCATTACTTATATACATATATATAGAATTGTGAACTGTCTTGCGACCCTGACACAAAACTAGACTAGTTCGTCTAGAAACATAAAATATGTAAATTGCTTCAGTCAATTCAGTCAACACTTTCAGGAAGCGCCGACCGTGATAATAGGATAGTTTTAGTTGTAATGATAGAATACCTAGGATTTCATGTGAAATGTACTAGCTTAAAATAATAAGTAAGTTGATAAGTTCTATTCGGTTTTTGCTTATTATAGATACTTATACAATATATGTAGTAATGCTTTTATATCTGTGAGTATCCCATTCTGTAAATAATATATGAGAAAGGAGATAGTGCCTAGTGCGCAAAAGCTCAATGACTTCAGGAGATGATCGCATACCTAGTTTTTTTAGTGCGGGACTGTGCTGAAGTCTTAGCATATCCTCTAATTTTCCTGTACAATCATACTATACAAACATCATCTTTTCCGTGTGTCTGAAAGATAAATAACATAGTGCCAGAGTTGAAAAGTGGAAATCGTGCTGCTATAAAGAACTATAGACCTAATCTTGCAAAAGTATTTGAACACATACATACCGTGCAATGTATTGCTAATGTAAACCTTCCTTGTCAACTAGTCAACACGGATTTGTCTCTGGCAGATCCACTGTGTCCAACCTGGCCATTATCACCCACAAAATCTCAATAGCACTGGATCAACGTAAGCAGGTGGATGTGACTTTTCAAAGGCGTTTGATCGCATAGACCACGGCATACTTTTATTGGAACTGGATGGTATAGTATTTTGTACTTCTTTAATGAGATTAATTTCATCTTATCTCAGTAATAGGCATGGGTATGTCGTCTATAACGGTTTGTGCTCTAATAACTTTAGCATTTCTTCAGGCCTATCACAGGGTTACAACCTTGGGTTTCCGCTTTTCAATATATCTCTTAATGATCTGGTTATATTAAGATGTGAATCGCTGGCATATGCAGATGACCTTAAGACTTATAATACTATCAACTCACGTGCTGACTGCATTAACATACAAACGAATCTCTCACTAATTAATGAATGATCCGCATTGTATAAGATCGTCTTGAATATCAAGAAATGCTCAGTTGTGTCCCACACAAAATGCTCAAATCTGATTACTTTCAACTACAGCACTGAGTCTGATTCAATCATGAGAAAGGATAATATTAAGGACTTGAGTGTACTCTCTGATTCGGTCCTAACCTTCTCTGAACATACATATTTCGCTGTATGTAGCTTCTAAGTCTCTAGGCTTTCTGATACGGTCCTGTCGTGATTTTAGTAGCATTGTAACTACAAAAACTCTATATTATACTCTAGTACAGAGTAAGTTGGAATATGCCACTTTAATTTGCTAAACACACTATACGTACCAACTACTATTCACTGAACGCGTACAAAAGCGCTTACTAAAATAGCTCACATATAGAATTTCTGGACACTACTCTTCCAATTATGTAGCACTACTAGAACAACATAACTTTCTATCTTTAGATGATCGTCGCGATAAGTACAACGAAAAATGTTTAGCTAACTTATTATCAAATAAAATAGATTCGCCGCATTTGCTTGCTTATGTGAATTTCAACGTGCCAGCAAGAAATATAGTCTATGTACTATGTAACTAGTCTAGTACTCTTTCTCATCCTCGAGCAAGCACCAATACCTTCGTAAAATCACCGATATTTCACATGATTATTAATCATAATCACATATCTTCTTAATTTTATAAGATGGACAACTCAAATAAGGTAAATGATGAAGATTTGAAAATTATATGATTGTACGACTAACTTCGAAGTACCTATAAAAAGAATAGATGGCACAAAATTTTACACCAAGTATAAACTAATAAAATTGTATTCATGAAATCCTGAGACTTTATTTATTTAACTTTTACGTCGATCTTGTAAACACCCACTTATTAAAAATGTACACTAAAAAACAAAAAACTACTGTAAGTAGAAGTTATGTTAATATTGACTTAATGTTATAAATTCTTACTGGTTAAAACATCTAGCCTTTAACAGAAAACGAGTAAACAGGTGGCTTTTATTAGAACTGTACTGTATTCATCGCGCCGATATGAGAACACCTTATATGGTAATATAGCGAATTGTCAGGTGATGCGATCCTAGCCCACTCCAAATTGAAATACTTCCCGCGAGTACGTCAAGGAGTCGAGTTCGCTGTGCAATTAATTTTTTCACGCCTGCATTTTTTAATAATGTGCAATTAATGTAATAATTTGTCAAGTTAGGGCCAAGCTAGTGACCTTGAGATTAATATATATTTAAACCATCAGTATCAAAGAAAGCCGTGTTTACTGGCAAAAGTCCAGCACATAGCTAATAAATTAAAATTAGGGTGAAAGAAAAATTGCAAGAAAGGAGACGCCCGAGCCCCAAGACAGATCACCGAAAGCAGCGGACATTCGACGGAAAGAACCAGCATCAACGAGCGTACGCGAAGACAGAATTCATAAAGGTATTTGGTCAGCACGTAGGTAGCTAATAAATTAAAGTACTGGTGAAGGAAAAATTACAAGAAAGGACACGCCCGAGCCCCAAGACAAATTACCGAAAGCAGCGGACTTTCGGCGGGAAGAAGCAGCATCAACGAGCGTATGCGAAGACAGAATTCATAAAAGTATTTGGCCAGAAAACTATTATCTGTCATAGATACGAGCTAGTAACCAATAAAGTTATTAACTATTGTTTTTATGTAAATTTTGCCGTTGTTGCCACGTTTAACTTCTCATATAGGTATATAGCTCTGTTGTTTTTCTTACTCATTTAATCGCGTATTTGCTTTAGTTAACTACTAAAGGTGCATTTAGGTCTAAGGTTTTTTCCCGTATTCGTTGACTATACCGGTAAGATCTCTGATAAAGCAACGATGGAGGAGTGTCTATGTCCCCACTATAACTCCCTGCAGTCTTAGCGAACTTATTTGCACAGCTTGTTTAGCTCGGCTAATAGTAGTTAGTCAGAAATAAAACAATTCATATTTATGAAAAGAATTCATTTATATTTTAAAAAATATGTTTTCAGTGTATAAATAAAACAGTTGTTTAGTTCGATAGCCCATAGGTATTTGATTCCCTTTTCAAACTTCATACTTAACAGAAGTACGAGGGAGCGTTTTTATATTCGCGGAATGAGCGGGTTGTAGGGGGTGATTAGGCTCATTGGGGGCGTGGGATGTACAGCGACTCATAATTAGTATAAATACGAAGTTTCTTTGTTATTAGACAGTTAGTCTTTGAGCTATCGTCAACCAAGTAACATAATCAGGAGTGAAAAGTGAAATATGGAAAAAATCGAATATCGTTCTTTACCAGGCAAGGAAAATCAGTCGCGACCATAATGAATGAGATGTCATTGGTTTACGGCGACTCTTGTCCAGGAAAATCCATGGTATACAAGTGGCATAGTTTATTTAAACAAGGAAGGGAATCCCTTGAAGACGACCCGAGGCCGGGCAGGAGCATTGAGGTGACCACGCCACCACTTATCCAAAAAGTTGAAAAAATTGTACTTGAAGATGCTCGACTAAAGAAGAAACAACTCGCAGAAATGGTTGGAGTATCCAATACAACAATTTTTAAAATCCTACACGATCATCTCGGCATGTCTAAGGTCACCGCAAGATGGGTGCCGAGAATGCTCACGCCGCCGCAAAAACTACAGCGCGTAGAGTGTTCGCGTGCATTTTTGGACCTCTGTAATGAAGACAAGGATGGTGTATTGAGTCGAATAGTTACTGGAGACGAAACTTGGGTTCATCATTATGAACCTGAGTCCCAACAAGACTCCATGCAGTGGCATAAGAAGGGCACAGCACCTCCCAAGAAATTTAAAGTGTCACAATCGGCTGGGAAACTCATGGCAACGATATTTTGGGACTCGGAAGGAATATTGTTGATTGATTATAAAGATAAAGGTGTTTCTATAATCGGAGAATATTACGCTTCAATATTAGAGCGACTAAAAGAAGCCATTAGAGAGAAAAGACGGGGAAAATTGACGAAAGGCGCCCGTCCACAAGAGCCGCGTTGCGTTAGCTGCCCTGCATAAGGTGGGCTTCGAAATTGTGAAACACCCACCCTACAGCCCAGACCTGGTCCCGAGTGATTATTACCTGTTTCCGAAAATGAAAAAAGAGCTGCGGGGTAAAAAATTTACTGCCGATGATGAAGTCAAGGAGGCAGTTTCGGCGTATTGTGCAGATATAGAGAAAGCATTTTTTATGAGGGTATAAATAAATTAATTGAAAGATGTGAAAAATGTATCCGTCTTACAGGTGAATATATTGAAAGAGAAAAATAATTTGTTTTTTTTATTTCCACCCCTTATCCCCCATTCCGGGAATATAAAAACGCTCCCTCGTATATGATGCCGACAAGCCTGATATTACGCTTACCAATCTATCGCTCTGGTTAACGGAGGAGAGTACATATACGTAGTCATCGCATTGTGGGGACTGGTACATGCGCTATACAATCGTTGTGTTTACAGAGATCCTACCGGTATATATGCATTTGTTTCTTCATTTCATTGTTATTCATTCACTTGTTGCATTTTCATTTATCAAGTTGCATATAAGTCTGCATATTTTGCGGTATTATTTATTGGTAAATTATTCGAAATCCTTCATTTACCGTACATTCTGAGAACGTATAAAGAAAGAAGTTTATAAGGAAGTTTGTAAAGTAAGTACATGTTTTTCTTTATTACGTTAAAAGCGATTGCGATCGATATGTTTGCTAGTCCGAGGATAATTTTACATATTTCAGTATCAGTAACGTCCGCCATCGTGGGTTCACGGGGGGATTCGTTTATATACCGTGGCGCCCAATATTTAGAACACATATTTGCACGAAATAATACCGGGCAAGAAACCGGTCTAGCAGAATATAACGCACAATCTCAGGGAGTACCATTACATTATGGCTTAATAACGTCTGACATTAAAGGAATCAATCGTGAGCATTATACAGCTGGCAGCTGCCTGTGGTGGATTAAAAGATGCTTCCTTAAATCTCTGGTATTGAAAATTTAATACTTATACCAATAAGTTCATCATAATATTGTTCGATACCATATCATCCATCCCAATTATTGCATAATGGACTCCATGGTTTCGAATTCATTCGTTAAGATTTTACAACTTCAGAGTAGTCTTGTAGAAAAACTCTTACAAATAGACATATAAAATATAGAAATAAAAACGCTTACTGCACTATATAAAAGAAAATAAGACTTTTGGGTGAGCTACTGCAATTCTGAAACAAGAAAGTAAATTAAAACAAGATCTGTTGAGACTTGTTATTACCACTACATCTTTTAACAAATGCGAAAAAGCCAACCTATGTAGATATAAATGCCAATATGTAAAGAAATTCTCTCAAGAGAAAAATAGCATACTGCTAGTTTCATTGACCACAAATTCGACTTAACTTTACCAAAATCCAGGATATAATGAACCCAGAAATCAGTGAACACGTTTCCGGCGAAAATCAGCGTGGAAGGGAAGCAGTGAGGCAAACTTGCTCTATTAAAATTTCCTACGTCAAAAAAGATACCAAATAGATATACCATACCATACAAGCAAATGTGCAGCACAATGAAAGCAGTCTGCAAATCAAGCGCAAAAGTTCTCTCAATTAAGATCAATAAAAATTCTTAATTAAAAATGAGATAATTATGAGATAAAAAATGTGAAATACAATTTATACACGTAACACTGTCGCTAAACGAGAAGTTTGTAAAAGCAATAAATAAGAAAAGCTACAGAATTCAATATCTTAAACAAAGATTTCCTAATTTAAGCAATACAAAATTTAATGAGATTTAAAGAGAGAATTTCGCAGAATCTCGAAGTAATCTGTTATAATAAGATAAGGCTTTTTGGAAAATTTCAAATGCTTAATGGCAGAAAGATTTACTTAAAAGTTATAATATATAGTACAACAGAATATTAAATATGTAATAAGCTGTGGCTCAATGAAGGACATTATAATACGCAACGGATATTGCGTTTATTTCATAATATCCACAAATGTACGTTATACAAAAGATACTATCCTGTACCTTGTACAAGAAGAAAATCTTAGTTGTACAACCCACAAAAACCGTAAGACGGAAAGAGATAATGGAGCGAATCATAATTAAATGAGAATCCACACAAGATTAAAGGGTTTCCGAATGATAACCTTTAATTTCGAGAGCGTGTCCGGAGCGCACCCCGGGCTTTCCCTGGACGGTCGGTCGTTCCTTCCAGCCACACACCGCACAGCATCGCATTGATGAATCAATCCAGTCCACTTTCAATTAACCGGGATTACTTGTTATCCAATCAGTCGAGAGTGAGAGAGAAGGCAGCACGTAAGCAGTAACTGGAGTTTGGCCTCACAGTGTTAATTCAAAGCATGTTGGGAATACCAAGTGTACACCGTCACCAGCACCAATATATTTATACGTATGTACACTAACAACGCCATCAACGTCACCACCTCTCCAATCCAATACACTAAACACGATACAAGCTAGAAGAATTCTAATCATTACTTTTTTTGTGAGATTTCTTTGGTAATAGAAAAACATTGTAACATAATCCTATCCTTTCGACGAATGGTCGTTAAAGAAAAATATATGTATGTCAGAGTGTGTTTACTGGTCTAATGTTGAATACTGTTTAAGGATTTGTATAAAATATTAAGAATAACACAAACTCTTGTTATTTTTTATTTTAATTTTAATTTAAAAACCATTATTTACATTACATGCCATTGTTACTTTAACCTCTGTAAGTGCGATTTCGCACCCATCTTCAAATAAAACTACATAGACTGAAATGATATCGCATATCGTCTTCTAAAAAGCCGCTAATTACGACTATTTATACTATTATATTTTCGGTTTCAAGGAGGCGGTAATAAAACAAAGTTACATCTGCGCTCTTCTTTTATCGATTTGGTAAGTAGCAAGTTGTTGTATCAATCAAAGAACAATCAGTCGAAGTCTGTATCCACAGTGGGTGCTTAACCACCTTATTAAGCCTTATATATAATAGATATAATATAATGTACGGAAAGGTTTAACAGAGCTTTTAAAGGTCTATTCATCCATAATTTTATAATATTGTAAGAGGTTTAACAGAGCTTTTAAAGGTCTAGATTCAGTCCAGAAATTTTAGCATTTTAAGATATGGCTAGATGTAAGGGTTCAGAAAAATTTAGATGTAAGGGTAGAAATATGATTATGAGTTTATTTTTATAGATAGGGCTATTATTTCAGATTTGTTTTATAGCTGAACTGTTAGTCTATGCTTCTATAGTGCTACATTTTTGAAAAAGTCAAATATTGTTTGTAAACAACGCACTCAAAAATAGGCAATTTTTAAAAGTATAACTGTAAACAAATTTACTTTAAAAAAAGTGGCTCTATAGAAACACAGTATTATCCTTTAGGAATTGGTGAAAATCGCAGCTGACGCGGTTTCTTTGATAATTTGTTTATTTTACAATATAGAGAAAAAAGTTTCAAATAAAAGTTGTCCCTATTTATACGATGCATAACCAGAAAATATTTTCAAAATTACAGCGTGTCCCAAATATAGAAAAGGCGTATGTAACTTTATTATTTTAAATGGATCACCCTATATATTATATATTTTTTTTAGATTGAATATGATATTTTAAGTAACTTTTATTAAGACCCTCCTAGACCTATGTGCTTTCGTTTTCGAGAAAATAAATATTTTATCGAAAAGTTTGCAATTGCAGCGCTCTCGTTAATGAGCTGTAGGATCAAAACTTAAAAAGGTAGAAAATTTTGGTTTGCGCAAATTGATACGTATTGAATTGCTTTACTATTTCCTATATGCGCCAACATTTGGAAACATTTAAATGCCAATATCTCTGTTTTTAAATGGGACACCCTATATCTGTTTAGAGGGTTGGATGTAAAATTAAATTCTCTTTCTTTTGATATAAGAATGTACCCATTTATCTCCAGCCGTTTTAGAGAATAAATGTATATTTCTTCTGCTACTGTCGAAACAGACCACTTCAATTTGCACAAAGTGGGCAAAGAAATGTAATATATAGGCTGATCCATTTAAAATAATAAAGTTACATAAGCTTTTTCTATAACCTGTATATTTGAAAGTATTTTCTAGCTATGCATCGTATAAATAGGGACAACTTTTATTTGAAACTTTTTTCTCTATACTGTAAACAATCAAATTATGAAAGAAACCGCGTCATTTGGGACATCCTGTATATGGAATAGTTACTTTGTAATCAGTTTTCTACAAAACCCCTGAAAACGCTAAAATTCTTTGACTGAATCTAGAGGGTTAAATCGCATACTGTGTATACAGACTTCGACTGAATATCTTGAAAACGATCACAACTGGGTGTTTAGTGTTTCATATAAAATCAGGCTACTCTTTCTTGTGCAATACAACTCCGTAATATCTCTATTGCCCCATATGTTTACTCGAAAACTAATGACGCTACAAATTTGAAGTAAGATTCAGTGAAATGAAAACAATATTGTGCATAATATTCTGTTGTTAGAACAACCTTCTCCCCCCACATTACTCATTACACATTACATACAAACTTCCTTGTTTGCATGAATGTTTGGTTGATAGTGGTCTTAGAAATGTGGTCATTCGTTAGGCTTATTCCAATTATTAGAAACTGGATTAAAAAGGCTTGCTTGCAGATATTCATTTTCGAAAATATACCTATGGAAAATAATGACGAGCACACCCTGTATAATCTGAATGTGTGTTTCTAAGGCAATGAACTTTGATATGAAAGTAGTACTACAATAGCATACCTTACCGTCACCTGGAGAGCGGCGCCGCCCTGCTGGGAAAAGGTCCATCAATAGCCTCCCAGAAAGGTGTTTATGTACCGCAAAGACCGGTGTACCATCAGTTGTAAATTAATTTTACAAGAATTTTGCAAATATAATCTTAGATAAATAATAGCTCAATAGTACAGCTAACCAATTACTGCTTTACGTAGTATAGTCTGAAACAGTACTTGCAAAAAGGAATATTATATTCTTGACAAGTCGTCTTCGTTTGCTTTTGATGTTTTTCTTCAATATACCTTGAATATTGTTTTCGTCTCGGGTGCCGCACCATACATTTTATTCTTCTTGCATGGACGTTTTCTTCTTGAGAGAAATAGCGACGTATTTTGTATGCCCTCAGCTACCAGTTCTTCGACAAGTGTTACGAGAAAAGCTGGAAATGGTGTTAGTCTGCTGTCAGCCACATGTTCAGATAAATATAAAATACTTATTTCCATGCATTATTTGATTTTGTTTTGTGATAATATAACTCTACCAGTTCATCCCGTTAACGTTCCCATGTTTTGGAGAAAATAAAAGTTTGGCCAAATTTATTTCTTATTGTAACGTACCATGTGCTGTTACATCTACCCCTTCCAAAACTTTATTCGTGTATTTTGATGTCTTAGTCTTATGACATTATCGAAGGTAAATCGTTTTCAAAATGTTAGACTGTGTAATAGCCATATCGCAAATCCGAGAGGTGTGTTCAGGTGCCGGCATTATTAGTCCAGCTTAAGACAATTTTTGGTCTGTAATTTTATACAAACGCTTTAAAATTTAATAGTCCACTATTTTCATAAGTGTATGACTTACAAAATGACTTAAGAATCTTTTTTTTAATGGGTGATGGGTGCCTAGTTGCAGTGACTGCTTAATCTGTATCGCTTGTATGACTTAATAGTATTTATTTTGATAGTTTTTGTTTCCGCTTTATTTAAATCGAGTCCTGAAAATCAAACTATCATGTTAAATTTTAGAAGTAACAAATTCATTAATACGTACGAAAAAAAAATAATAAATCTGCAGTAAAAATTCTGTCGTTATAAACTATTCGAATATGTTTATAGGGAGTTATTAAAATACCGACTACTAGGTAACTAGTCTTCGTTACTTGAAGTACTAGAATTTCGTTGGTCAATATTTCATCAGCAAAGGTTTCATGTGAGCTACATTTTACAACCTGCGAAAAGTGTATTGTTTTCCAATTCTCCGTAATAATTTATTTTAGACTTGATATTAATCCTGTTGTACTTTATAGTGATACGTAAATAGTGTAAATATTGAATAGATAATAGAGTATAAATAATGTTTAGTTGTCAGTGTGCAATGACAAATTTTCTATAAATTGATAATTTATAATATGCAAACTATATCACTGTAGCGTATAGACATGACACGTAGAATTATCTAAATATTGAATTTATGTATCCCGCTACCACTTTATTGTGCCGGCTGGTCATTATAATATATGTAAATTTAAACCTAATTTTTACGGACCATTTAACCCAGTTAGTTACTGTATGTGTATTTGGTATTTTAATCGGTAGTAACGATTATAATAGATATTCGCAATTCTATAATAATGGTTATTTATTTTACTAAATGGCAAGTTATTAATTATATTTGATGAAGCAGCTGACTGATAATTAGTGATAATTTGACTAAGGTACTATACATTTTTGAATTAATATTCTTTCAAGTAAGATACATATATTTTTTATTATCATGGGTGGAAGATGTAGCAATTTGATAAAACATATTGCTTGCTATAACTACTGCGTAGCTCTTGTTGCATACTTAAAATCAGTAAAGTGTTTCGTTACTTTGTTACATGCTGATTCAAGAGGTGTCCAGGAACACCAGAATACACGAATGAAACGTATATAGCCTCAAATAAACTGCATAATATCTACAAAGCTTAATGAAGTGAGAAATACAAACATTTTACACAAACTGCCAATTGAGCTACTGACCGCACAACTAGATCTAATGACCAATGACGCATGACAGTTTAACATTATATAACACATTGCTCTTTGAATTTAGCATTTCGTCTGGCACTTATTGAACATTATGAAAGGTAAAATATATTAGAAGAAGTTTAATATTAATATACCAACTACTGCTTTAGATGATTCATGTGATACTTTCAAATTAAATAGCGACCTACTAATACTACATACCAAAAATATCATTAAAATCTCGTAGAGGATACAGAAAGTGCGGAGGTCTCAAGGTAAAAAAATAACCTGAACATATGTAATTAATTCTATCTATATCTCTTGCGCAAGATTTTCCTAACTGTAGCAAATATGCATACATAATTTGCGTACCTAATTGCATGTCGACATTGCAGTAGTTCAGAGATACGTTGTACATACGTTAATAGTAAAAGCTGCAATCCTTAAAAAACTATATAAGCATTGCTAGAGTTATTTACATACAGATATGCATTACATAGGAAGTAGGTATGTTCGTTTTCAAGTTCATGTCTGCAATGGATTGAGTGCATTATAATGAAACACCACTGCACAGTACTGCGACAATGCACGTTTTAGATATATTACAATGGATAAGAAAATAAGATACAGTAAAGAACTGAATTCACATATACATATGTATATTGATATAATTTCATTATGGATAATTTGTAATATAGACAACAAATTTGAAGCTGAACATAAGGAATCTCATTTTTTATGATATCTGTGATCCTTACTTTGTTACTTACAATTTTGTAAGCTGAAAAACAAAGACCAAATAAGGTCCTGAAATCCAATTGATCTTGATGAGTGAAGTGCGCGCTATAACGTATAGTCGACAAATTTGAGTAATTATAAATGCTTTGGCGTGGTGCCAAATATTTGTCTGTAGTGGGGATCCTATTAACATAATATCACTTTATGATTTGGATCAATCCTTAATGTTAACCTTACAAACGATTGCAACACATTGAGAATTTGACACTTTTGATTCAAATGCCTCCATCTACGCTTGGGAGTTGGCAACAATGTTGTATTCATGCATTATTCTGCCTATATTAATAGTCATACATGTCAAGTAAATTAAAACGCAGACAGAACTAAAATTTGACGGTTGTAGTATAATTATAGACAATTTTTATAAATTGTTCGCGTCAGCCTTTAAATACCCAAGCGCATTGTTATCTTTGACTCTGTTAATAACGCTAACTTTAGCTGAATGCCCTTTCCTAATTCCACAACATTCTTGATTTACAACTACAAACACTATCACAAAAACATGGTTGGGTGGCGATAGGGCAAATACTATTAGTAGGTACTGTGGGTTTTAGAATTTACCGTCAACGAAGGGTGACAGAACGGGTGTGTATATGTGAATAAATATTCGATCTTCAAAAATTAATGTCACAGACGCTGCTGGATTAAATTTAAATTCCATGATATTGTATTGTAGATATTAGAGATATCTATTCCTAAATCTCTGGCTTTTACATGTGATTATCTGAATCGTGACTGTACAATTATTAATGATTTTGTAGATTCTTTTGAATTTTGATATTTCTACATCCGAATATTATTAAGCTTCTACAGACTTCTGCAAATTTAATTACAACAAAAGTATGATGCTGCGGATACGAATGATAACTTAATTCTTTAATGAAATTATCACAGCAATTTAAAGGTCTGTGAAGTAGGGCGGATCAATCTTGTAACGAACCTCTGTACACAGAAACAATTTTTATTTAGTTTAATGTTAAATTTTAAGAAGCGAAAATTTATTTAATATTGTTTGCTGTAAATAGTTTTGAATTGACCTGTATATTTATATTTTGGATACCTGTGTATATTTTTCAGAGTTTTTCCGGGAGACGTCAGACAACAAAAACGGGTCCAGCCGACTATATAAAGGCCGCATTTTTCATCATTAAGAGAATTCCTTTTCCTATTCCGACCTGTTGGGGCCGATACAGTTGGCTAACAGGTATTTCCAGGTGAAGCGGCCGACGAAGTTGGCGTTCACCATCCTATCCGACCTGCTGAGGCCGAGGAGTTGGCTAGCAAGTATCCTGGGTGAAGCGGCCGAAAAGTTGGCGTTCACCATCCCGTCTGACTTGCCGGAGCCGAGAAAATTGGCCAGCGGGTATCTGTCCGTTCACAACACCGATATCAGACATTTATTCTTTTACTTATTTTGCTATTACATACCTGTATATATTTTGCCTGATTATTATTTTATGTATCCGCATGTCAATTAAATGATTTTGATTTGTTCACAGCAACTGCCGAAGGACCTGGTATACATCCAACGTAAGATTTATTTCTCACGCTTTCTGTAAATATTATGTATTTGTATATTTGCCATTGATAAACTGATATTCTTTTCTCTGTACAAACCGACACTTGTTAGTTTATATCCGATTATTGCTTTGATTGTTTTTTTTTCTGATTACTGGTATTTGTATATGTCATCTGGAAAATGTTGTTCATCTGAATTTTAATGTAAATATATGTATATAATGAACCTACCTTTCTTTTATTCCGCTACCCCGCGGTTATAATTTGTTAAATTCAACGTTGCTGACACTTTTAAAGTATTTTTCTCGCTCATTAATCTGATTTTGATACATTCGTAAACAAACTTCGTATGTCAAACGTCAAATTGTGATACAGCGCCGCAGCCCGGATCTTCAGTGAACGAAGGCGCAAGCGAAATCGATAATATCGATCACCGCCAAGCAAAGCGACCAGTGGCGTACGGTCCAGAAGCTAATTTACACATTTTTTAATTCCCGACTAATTAATGATCAATGGAAAAAGAAAGTAACGTTGCAAATTAACTGGCGCCCGAGCAGGGACACTCTTTAATTAATCATATCATACCGATTCCAGATTTATTTTTACTGTATTTCCCGTTAGTTGATGACTATTTTGTTTTAATTTCAAGAAAGTAATCAGACAAGCAGCAAAATTCTTTATTAATTTATACATAGTATATTTCAATAAATACATTAATTTCTTCTGATAAATTTCTTCCTTTTCTCCGCTAACATGTCCGACACGGAAGAAACTTTTCAGATGCCTTTGAAAGCACCGACGACTGCTGTATCCTGGATTTATTCTGTTCCTAAAGAAAAATTAATGAAAATTTTAGAAGGAGTAGATTTAAGTACTACTGGTACCGTTGATGAGCTCAGGAAGAGACTTAGTACGTTTCTGAAGGCAAATCCACCGCAAACGTCCCGCTCAGCATCTCCGACACCGCCTATTACAAATCAGGCTACCGCTGATACGAAGATATCTCTCTGCGAAAAAGTCCGAAAATGGGGTTTGAATTACGATGGTATTGGAGATGGTATATCATTCCTAGAAAGGATTAGAGAATTACGCGAATGCTACGATTTAACAGGTAATGATTTATTAAAAACGCTTCCGTTGTTGTTTCGAGGTAATGCACTTTTATGGTACCGAAACAACAAAGAATACTGGTCAAATTGGGATGAGTTTATAAACGATTTCAAAATGCAATATTTACCTCCACGATATGATTATTTGATTGAAGAAGAACTTCGTTCCCGTTATCAGCGTCCGAAGGAGTCTTTTCAAGACTATCTCACCGCAATTTTAACCCTCGTTCGACGTGGCAAGGACATGAGCGATGCCGACAAGTTAGAGCGTATTTACCGAAATGCACGTCCAGAATATAAACTCTACGCCCGAAGAAGTACCTTCACCACGTTGAAGGAGCTGGCAACTTTAGCCGCCGAATATGAGCAGATACAGAAAGAAAAGGAAACACATCCAGGTGAAGCTTCTAGCTCCACGAAAGACCAGAGATCTGGACAGCGACGGCAAGGTACCCACAATTCCGGTACGGCCAGCGGACGTACCCAGCAACAGACAGCGGACCTGCAGGCTTCTACCGATACAGCACCGAGAGCTCCTGCAACCGAAGGACAGAATCGTTTGACCAATCCCAGTAAAAGGTGCTGGCGATGTAGTCAAACAGGACATACCAGGGTAGGCTGTCGAAATCGCCCTGTTTTATTCTGTTCTAGATGTGGATTACGGGATATCGCAAGCAAAGACTGTAGATGTCCGGGAAACGCCAATCTGGGCGCCTCACGGGGCTGAGACGTTCAGAGCATAATCGCACCCGTTCCAGCATGGAAACCGCCGTGCTATCAAAACGCCCCGATAACCGGATCTGGCTGAAAATAGACATTGCCAGTATAAGCGTCGATGCACTCGTAGATACGGGCGCAACATCTTCGTGCATGAGCCAAAGTTTGTTGAATCGCTTACCAAAACCAGGAGTACGATGTGTACAACATTCCAAGACGAAGATATCGTTAGCCAGTGGTGATGTCGTCGAATCCCAAGCTAGAGCAAGCGTATCCATAGCGTCGGGCAAGAATACATGGTTAGTATCCTTCGTGGTGATGCCAAAGAATACGTATGACGTGATCTTGGGGATGGACGCCCTAAAACAGATGAATGCAATCGTAGACATTGGGAAACATGAAGTAAGGTATGCTACGACACAAAACAAAGTACTCACCTCCGCAGCACAGGCGATCGCCACGGTAACGACGGAGGAAGACCAGCGCCGATTGGACGAATTCCTTCAAACCGAAATGACCAAATTCTCCCGCGTACGAGGTCGAACCAGTCAGGTAGAACACGTAATACGCATCCAGCCCAATACCGTTCCCATTAAACAACGGTATTATCCGTGTAATCCAAAACGTCAAGAAGTGATTGACCAGGAAGTGGACAAGATGCTGGCCGAGGATGTTATTGAACCGAGCCACAGTCCGTGGAGTTCTCCCGTCGTCTTAGTACAGAAGAAGACCGGCGAACCCAGATTCTGTATAGATTTCCGCAAAGTAAACGCCGTAACAATTAAAGATTCGTACCCGCTACCATATATTTCCGGAATCCTAGATAGACTTCGTAACAGTAGGTACTTCTCGACGCTAGATCTGAAACATGGATATTGGCAAGTACCGTTGGCACCAGGAAGCCGTCCCATTACAGCTTTTACTGTTCCGGGGAAAGGCCTCTTCCAGTTCAAAGTTTTACCGTTTGGCCTCCATTCCGCCGGTGCCACATTTCAGCGCTTCCTAGACAGCATCATCGGTCCTGACTTAGGTAATATAGCACTAGTCTATTTGGACGATGTCATTGTATTAGGAAAAACCTTCGAGGAGCATTTAAACAACTTACGTGTTGTTTTCAATCGTCTGCAAGAAGCCGGTCTCCAGTTGCAACCAGCCAAGTGCCAATTCGCTAAGCGCTCAATCAAGTACTTGGGTCATGTTGTGTCCGCCGAAGGCATCCAGACGGATCCAGAAAAGGTCGCTGCAATCAGTCAGATTTCTCCTCCAAAGACAGCGAAAGACGTTCGTAGCTTTCTAGGAGCCGCTTCATGGTATAGAAGGTTCGTACCGAACTTCGCGAGGCTTGCCGAACCTTTGACGCGTTTGGTAAAGAAGAACCAAAGATGGTCATGGGGTCCTGAACAAGACGCTGCGTTCCAAGCGATAAAGAAGACGTTGAAAGAAAGTCCGGTACTAATATGTCCTGATTTTTCTAGGCCTTTCCAATTACATACCGATGCCAGCGAACAAGGTCTAGGCGCCGTCTTGATCCAGGAAATTGACGGGATGGAGCGTGCTGTCTCTTACGCCAGTAGGACGTTGCATCCGGCCGAAACCAAATACTCTACAACAGAGAAAGAATGTTTAGCCGTCGTCTGGGCCATCAAGAAGTACAGATACTACCTAGAGGGATATACATTCGAAGTTGTCACTGACCATCAGTGTCTGAGATGGCTCAATGAACTGAAGAATCCATCCGGGAGGCTTAGTCGATGGGCCGTCGACTTGCAGCAGTTTGATTTTACAGTCAGGTACCGCAGGGGAAATATGAATAACCTAGCCGATAGCTTATCTAGAAATCCTCTGCCGTGTGTGGTTGAAGAAGATGAGATCTTCGCTGTTTTTCAAGGTAACACTTGTTCATGGTACAACAAGATTTTTCAGGCCGTCACCAACAACCCCGGACAGTATCCAGAATACTTGATACACAACGAAGTGTTATACAGAAATTTTCCGGGTACTCATGGAGAAGCTCCATGGAGGTTGTGCATCCCGAAATCTGAAAGGCTGCGAATCCTGCAAGAGATACACGATGCTCCAGAAGCCGGACATTTGGGAATTGCGAAGAGTATCGCTCGAGCTGCCGCCCATTATTACTGGCCGGGTATGTTCCGTGAAATACGTAATTACGTCCGAAGATGCGAAACCTGTGGAAAACATAAATTCAGCCAACAGAAACCTTTTGGACAAATGCTGTACTCACCTGTAGATTGTCCATGGGAACAAGTTTCGGTAGACCTGATGGGCCCATTTCCACGAAGTCGTAGGGGTTTTACGTACCTTCTAGTTTTACAGGACCGTTTCACCAAATGGACCGAGTGTCAAGCTCTCCGCCAAGCCACTGCCACTGCCGTTATCCAGGTGGTGAAAGAAAAGGTCGTCTACCGTTTTGGAACTCCAAAACGGCTGATATGCGACAACGGACCTCAATTTGCCAGCCGCCTATTCCAGACAGCCGCCAAGGACCTGGGCATCGAGATTCGCTTCACAGCACCGTACTCCCCGCAACAAAATCCGGTGGAGCGAGCCAATCGTGTTATAGGGCCTATGCTGGCACAATACATTGAAGAAGATCAGAGAGAATGGGATGTAAACCTACCACAGTTTATGTTCGCCATCAACACCGCTAAACACGAGACAACTGGATTTTCGCCGGCAGTTCTCAACTTTGGACGTCTGTTGGTCCCTCCCAAGTCGCTGTGGAGAGAAGTGAAAGATACCGGGGACCACCAGGAAACAGAAGCTAGAGAATTAATTCCTGAGCTGCAAAAATTGCAAGACTTTTATCAAATTACCAAGGTCAAATTAGCAGAAGGGTTCCAACGCCAGAGTCATGGATATAATTTGCGAAGACGTCCGTTCCGTCCTCAAGTAGGCCAGTACGTGTTCAAGCGAGAACACCTGCTTTCCAACGCTGCGAGGAATTTTTCATCCAAATTGGCTCCCAAATTTGCTGGCCCCTGTAAGATAGTTAAAGTAGTATCACCTACAATTGTAATGTTACAGGTACCTGGAACTCGCAAATTGGACCGAGTTCATGTCAAGGATTTAAAGATGGCACCACCGGAAGCCAGTAGGGATTCCCCTTCCGATCCTGCTTTCCCCACCGAACAATGACCGCGCATGCTATACCAGCCGACAACCAGCGGGACCGTCGCCATTCCATCCACCTTCCTTGTGCCCTCGCCCAGCCGTCGGCGTAAAGAAACGCCGAAACCGAGGTCCAGCATGGATGAGGCATCGGAAGGACTGGATCAACGATCCCGAAGCTGTCCAACGACACGCACGAGACAACGCCGGCCAGTCAGCACGCAGTGTCGGAGTGCTAGTGCGCGAGTGTCCTCCGTAGTGTAGTGGTCAGTGTCCTCTCCTGTCACGAGGGAAACCGGAGTTCGATTCTCCACCGGGTATGGGGGTGTAACGAACCTCTGTACACAGAAACAATTTTTATTTAGTTTAATGTTAAATTTTAAGAAGCGAAAATTTATTTAATATTGTTTGCTGTAAATAGTTTTGAATTGACCTGTATATTTATATTTTGGATACCTGTGTATATTTTTCAGAGTTTTTCCGGGAGACGTCAGACAACAAAAACGGGTCCAGCCGACTATATAAAGGCCGCATTTTTCATCATTAAGAGAATTCCTTTTCCTATTCCGACCTGTTGGGGCCGATACAGTTGGCTAACAGGTATTTCCAGGTGAAGCGGCCGACGAAGTTGGCGTTCACCATCCTATCCGACCTGCTGAGGCCGAGGAGTTGGCTAGCAAGTATCCTGGGTGAAGCGGCCGAAAAGTTGGCGTTCACCATCCCGTCTGACTTGCCGGAGCCGAGAAAATTGGCCAGCGGGTATCTGTCCGTTCACAACACCGATATCAGACATTTATTCTTTTACTTATTTTGCTATTACATACCTGTATATATTTTGCCTGATTATTATTTTATGTATCCGCATGTCAATTAAATGATTTTGATTTGTTCACAGCAACTGCCGAAGGACCTGGTATACATCCAACGTAAGATTTATTTCTCACGCTTTCTGTAAATATTATGTATTTGTATATTTGCCATTGATAAACTGATATTCTTTTCTCTGTACAAACCGACACTTGTTAGTTTATATCCGATTATTGCTTTGATTGTTTTTTTTTCTGATTACTGGTATTTGTATATGTCATCTGGAAAATGTTGTTCATCTGAATTTTAATGTAAATATATGTATATAATGAACCTACCTTTCTTTTATTCCGCTACCCCGCGGTTATAATTTGTTAAATTCAACGTTGCTGACACTTTTAAAGTATTTTTCTCGCTCATTAATCTGATTTTGATACATTCGTAAACAAACTTCGTATGTCAAACGTCAAATTGTGATACAGCGCCGCAGCCCGGATCTTCAGTGAACGAAGGCGCAAGCGAAATCGATAATATCGATCACCGACAAGCAAAGCGACCAGTGGCGTACGGTCCAGAAGCTAATTTACACATTTTTTAATTCCCGACTAATTAATGATCAATGGAAAAAGAAAGTAACGTTGCAATCTTACAAAATTTATCCGGATGAGTTTTAAATATTGGTGCTCAATTTGTGCTGTATATCTCAGAATCTGTATAGAGGTACCCAACTTGACGCGGATTGTGAATTTCATCAAATCGGTTCAAGATAATTTCAAACGTAAGTGCTAAATTTGTGTTGCATAATTAAGAATTTGTGCTCGTTTCGTTATCCAGATATGTGTTTAAAAAATAATGAACCCATCGAACTTGACGCTGCCAGACCTACTTAACTAAATACAAACAAACTCTTCTTAACAATAGTGTTAATTTGTTCTGCTTACCTCAGTATTTGCGTTCATTTCGTTGCCGAGGTATTAAAAAATAATGAGTGTGTCTGAATTAGTGCTCACTTTGTTGAAATATTTAAAATATTTATGGAGACCGTCCACTTACACATACATGGATACGCATATACTCCTTTTAGCTACACACTTTTATATAGGTCTTACAATAGTTGTATTTCACCAATGTCCATTTATTAAAATTAAGTAAAACTACAGTTAGAGGTAAAACAACCTTCAATACTTTCATGCTAAAAGGATAGCTGCGCTTAGTTCCTTACTAAAGATCATTCGGCTTGGCTAATTAATAATATTCTATAGATTAGATAGATATATTTCTAAAAATGTATTCAAATTTGAAACCGTTACAAACTAACAAGTACAATGTACTTTTTTATTTTGTGGTGGATGCTAGTGATGTTATAATTTTTTCTTTTCCTATTTAAAAGTTTAAATAGTTTAACTTTAACATTTTGAAAGGTTGACGGCCGTAACATGGTAATTGAAACAAAAAGTAATAACTGGCTTCATGCAAGGAAGGAAATACAAACAGAGGAATGTATCAAGTAGTTAATGAAATACTGACGAGCCTCGATAATTATGAGTACACAACAGCTTTGATTGCGTTGCTATTAGGGCCATGATTACGATGCCCATAGGATTGTGTACTCCATCGGCAATCTACAAAGTTTCCAGTGATAACCACAACCTTATACATATTGAGATAGCCCGTGACACAAATTAATTGCTAATGGACGCGCAGCTTGAGAAACAACTCGCTTGTAGGTTAAATTACAAAACATTAAGCGTTGAGGTAAGCAGTAAAAATTGACACACTGAGAAATAATTTTTGAAAATACTTTGATTCTATTAGCTCACATTGCTCCGTCAGTATAAAGTTGGACGAACCCATTAATTTTTAAATACCTCCATTACAAACTGCCCTCAAATTCTGAGCTATGCAGCACCAATTAGCATAAATTCAGCTCCAGGTTTTGAAACCGATTTGATGACATTCATAGTCCGCGTTAAATTTGGTAGACCCATTAATTTTTAAAATGTCTCGATAGCTAAATGAACACAAATTCTGATTTATGAAGCGCAAATTAATCACGAATTTGTAATATTACTTTCAATCTATTTGGTGACAAGTTTTTGTCCAGGATTCCATATTTAATAAATTGCTGCTTCAGTTCGAACAATTACGATTAAAAAAATATCAAATCCATGGTTGACTGACACTATAAAGGCTAACGCATCAACGTAATGATGTATTGGCAGTGCTTAGGCAATTAGTCGTGATAACTGGTAATTCTATGAGTGCTATGTATATCACAGCGATAAAACGCGAATAAGACGCATATTCAAGATACTGTTTTATAATAGAATCAGCGAAGAATATAAAAAGCAATCTTTTTGCTTTCAATAACAAAACTTCACTCTTACCAAAGCATTTGTCAAATGTCGAAGAACTATATAAGTATTTCAACCTTTTATATAAATAGTATTGACAACCAACACTTTCTTAACAACTGCAATTTTTAAGTTTAATACTTTAGCTGCCAGTTATAATTATATTAATTCTACATTATGATTTAAGCAAGATCGCAATAATGTTAGCTTTCAAAGTCTCTGGAGCTGCTGACAAAATTGATTATATGATTCTATTTGCATTACTTCTCTCTGTTGGCTGCCATTCCAGTTAACAATGAGATGTTCAAAGGTTCTATTTCGCCGCTATTATACCGCTACTGTTTTCCATATAAATTTCTTAGGTTGGTAGATTTCTAGATTAATAGGTTTCCTACTCAGAATATTGCACTTCTAAACTAAGACTGGAAAATAGTTTGAAAAAATTGATCACTAGAAGATAACTTACATTCATAAGTAATCTTATCGGGTACTTTTACATGTATCATTTTCCAGATAGTACATCTAAGAGGATAGGGAGGTATCTTATATTTAGAAATGATAAGTTGAAAATAATTAATAGAAATGAGTAACGTAAAATTGATAACATCTTGCGTTTGATTTAAGAATTCAAAAATGATATTGCTAAAAGGCAAACTAAGTAAGTAAATAACATCCAGAGATATGATGATAGTTGAAGGTAGAACAACAGAGGGCGATACATGTATGTATATGTATACATTGAATGGTTTTGTGAACAAGCTGTATAAACGGGGCCCGTGTGAGCGAAAATAGACGTCTCACGGTATTAGCTATTCAATTAACATGGATACTGGCGGAGAGAGAATGTATCATTGTTTATAACGGGGGCGGCACCGGAACCGCAAAGCACTTGTGTTGAACCGAAATTCCCAAACGTATGCTATTTATACGGAAGCCGAACAATATACCTACCTGCCTACCAGGCTGTCTCGCCTGCCTGCTACCTCCCCGTTCACATAGTCAGCGTTGAGCGAGAGAGAAGCGGTACAATTTTACTAATAACAAACAGTTGTAAAATTTACAGAATCCCTCGGGCCATTCGGAAGGTAAATTTCTCCAATAACTTTCATTGCCCGGTTCGCCACCGCCACAAGCGCCATCTATATATATATATACATACAGGATAAAAGGAAATATAAACTATAAGGAAGTTCGCGCGTGCGTGAATGTATGAACTTTAGGCTTTTATTTGTATCTCGCGTAGACGATTAACTTCACTACTTACGTGGAAATCAAACTTTGTTGAAAGCTTCCTCTTATACGTTCTCTTACGCTCATTAAGTTTAGGATGGTTCTATATACGTCGACCTCATTATTACACAGTTTAATGTTTCCTCCCTTGCTATGTTTATAATTATGCCGCAACTTCCCATTTAAAATTAGGGTATTAGAGTTTAAAAACACTTTTTTCCTATTTGTTGCCGAAGAACACAACGTATTAACTTATAACGCTACGGTAACTGTTTGTTTTACATTACTTTTAGTTCTAATCGATCTTTCTTTTTAAGTGTTTGACTTTTCAATCACTTGCTCATTCCTGATTGTTAGTGTAAGATGACTTTATATTAGCTACTTTGTCTGTGGCGTACTTCTAAAATATGCAATTTTTCATCTGTTTTACTATACACGTACTTCATGATTACCTTGGCGTCAGTAGCTTCTCCATCCTGGCCACTCAGTTGGCCCGTTAAAATATTCTATAATTACGTAATTTAAATTAAGTAACAACGGCTACTGTTATACTCTCATCCCTACCTAAGAGAGATTACATAGTAACAATAAATCTTAATTATAGCTTTTTTATCTGTGGTTAGTGCTAGTTGCAGCAGCTTCTTAGGCTGCATTCCTAAACGCAGTCTTCAATAATTTGGCTGCTAACCCCGCTAATTCTACGATCATCTTATCTATGTTTAGTTAACGTTGTGGCAGCTGTTACTTTCCCTCTAACTGTCTCCTATTGAAGAGAATTAAAATATTATTATGTTTAAATTCTCTCCTAGAACGAGATAGAATACTAATTCGAAAAACATGATTAATGCAAAAGGTAAGCTGTTAACTAAACTAGAAAGTTTCAGAACTTTCAGGGATTTAACGTGCAAGCATTATCGTTACACGCATCGTTGACTTTAAAGTTTGTGTTTACGAATTGACTGTTTACGTACTATAACATTTGTAATAAGAACATAATAATAAACGATAATAAAGTAACTTAAAAGGGGGCTAAACTATTATTTAACCATTTGCCAAAAAATGTACACTATTTATTAAATCCTGCCGCCGTCATGTTCATGTTAATCTACAATTTGTTCAAATGTTATTACTTATATTAAACAAACAAGCAAGAACAAATTTATAGCAAGAATGTCCTACAGATCAACTAAGTAGTTTTATCATTCAACTTTTACAAATGTTGCATCTCTACCCCAGCGGAGTAGTTATTCTAATAGAAGGATTACTGTAGGATACCAGCAGATCATGGTAACTCGACGTACTAACTACGCTAGAGGTAAAAATCTTCCTTCTGAGGAATGACGGAAGGTCACGGTAAGTCCACGTTTGAACTACGTTAGAGGCAAAAACCTGTTGATATTTCGCCTCCAGCGTGAGTGCTACATCAAGTTACCTGGTATACTCTACCCATTTTTAGCTTCGAAAGCAGCCACTTACATTAGTAGCGAAACGTCAAATTACTACAATTCTGAATACAATCATACCTGAATAAGAAATGGATTTGTACTACTTTAGTCATGTTGCAATTTTCTGTTGAACATTCTACTATTGTAGAAATTAAACTCATCAGCCCACAAAATATAATTAAAAGTACAGGATGTTCAAGACACGGATTAATAAACCAATGACATAATTGCAATCTTCTATCGTAATCATCAGGGTGTAGACTCTACGCTGGTTAATATGTCTAAGAAATAAATTTATGTTTTTCAAAATTTTGTGGATAGTGCTTAGAAAAAACCCACACCTCTTGATAAATTTCGCCTAGAATTACTAGGGTGCGTTTAAAAATGTCTTTATCTGAGATAAACAGCCTTTGCTCCTCCTTTTTTCTGAAAACCTCTATTATAAATTTTCTGTAAAGCTTCAGTGTCTACAATATCCACGATTCACAGTGTTGCGTTCAGGATATTCTTCGTTATAATATTTATAAGTTCGTTTGTCATTTTTTCTTCATCTTATTGTCTAATATATTACATTTTTGTATTTGAAATGTCAACAAACAATGCCTAAGCACTTTCACAATGACAGGAAACTTATGGTTAGTACTGATATACGTGTAAAATAAACATCTGTTTATTTTAAAAGACAAAAAAGAAAAAAAGAGCAACAAGAGGTAGGTTGCTCTTTTTTAGTATAATATATAATAACTTATTTATATTTGATTATTTCTTAGTGATCTACTGTAACTTTCTTGTTCGAATTAAATTCTCGTAAGGAAACATATAGGCTGTTATATTTGTTATATTCAAAGACAGTTTCAGTGAATATCGTGAAAACATGATTTCCAATCCTTTCTCCGTTTCTACCATGGCAATTGCCACATAAAATCGCTGAAGTATCCTCATTTTTTTAACCGACGTTGCAGCTTTAACAAAGCTTCATATACATTCCGCGGTATAAGCAACAGTTTTCTTACACTTTAATTTGTAGCCTTTATGCTGATTACGAGCTTTAAAGCTGCAATTAATTGTAGCACCTCTTAGAAATGTTGTTATCGTTGCTTTTAAAATATGTGTTTCTATTTCTGCTATTTATATATTTTATATTCTACCGGATGGTAATAAACTGACTCTCAGCGACAATAACAGTAAAATGTGTGCTATCAACCGCAGTATCTGTCATTATCGTTCAGCTTCAATGTTCAGCTAAGTCACTGAACACAGTTTTCCTACTTTTGGTATTCGAATTGTGAGTTAGTAGGCAGTCTACAAATCTAAGAGTAATTCAATGAAGGAAACGGTATTAGTACCGCAAAATATTAGCCCCAAACTGCAAGCAAACATCTTATAATATACATACATATATACCAAGATGCTTATAGAATATATACAAAGTCGTATCGTCTGAAACAAAATTTAAAATTTAAATTTATGGGAACATGACTTTTGGAAGTAGTTACCTTTTCTTTGCATTATATACAATAAATTTACTATTACTCCTGTGTAAATGCTATCGTTTTGGATATGCAATGTAATTTAACTCATACACGTTGGCGATATCGACAACAATTTAATATCACGTTTACACCAGCGAGTATGATGATGAATGAGACTCGTGTTGTTGGTTTGGAATGAATGAAGTATGCGTATGTATGTGTTTACGTGTGAGTCGTATTTAATTCGTAGGGTGGGTACGACCGTTTTAATTATGTATATGATTATTTATGAGGTAAAATATGCGGCTGACAGGTTACGGTAATTTCAAAATTAATTATATTAACATGTCAAATATGTAATGCACGAATTATCTGCGAGTACGTAAAGTACTACACACTCATCGGCTTTTGGCAGCTTAGTTTGTGGAAAGTAACAGAGTGTGTAGAATTTTATACGTCACCCACGTGCAGTACGTACTCTTTACAGTATTCCGAGGTCGCATATGTCTATTACTTACGTTAAGCTGTAACTTAATTCGTATATACTTTATATTCAAGCTAACTGGATTTTGCTTTTAGTCAACTTTTACGAATTGTTAATCTATAGTGCAATTTCTGTCAACCAGAATAAAAAGAAGTTTGGCATACGTTAACTCGATAAACATTTAATACATCAAAGATGCTGCGATTTGTTAATAATAATTATTATTTTTATACATGCATACAGAATAAAATCTAGGCACGAATACCAGTCAAAAACAATAAAGTAACAAAACTGTAGACTATTGTAATATTCATCCAAATCGTATAGTTCTAGATTAGAGAAAAAACTATACAATATATGTTTCGTTATACTATAACTTTCTGGCCTTTTTTATTTCTGGTGGTAAACTATTAAATAACTTCATACGTAAATAGTAAACTCCTTTTTGATATGAGGATAACTTATGACGTAGACGTAAATATGTTTGAGCATGCCTAGTTTCATAATTGCCCATACCAGGGTGGTGTTCGAAGAAATAATTATGCCTCCATGTTAACTTCATACATTCATATACATAAATAACTGTTAACAATTTTTCTCTTTTGTATATTCCTCTGCAGCTTTCACTCATATGTATCTTACAGACAATACGCAGAGCCATTTTGGTAAAACTCGTAACCCATAATTTGCAGTACTAAGTTTTTTACTTAGATTAATAGCATGAGTTGAAAACGTTACTAAGTTGTTAATTGAAATGCCTAAGAACTGGGTACTGTCGACTGTACTGTAATTCTTATTATTCAAATTTATAGAGTCAGGTGTATCAAGTTTAGAATGATAAAATAAAATGCATTTTGTTTTGTGTATATTTAACAACAGATTGTTATTTATGAGCCAGTCTTCCAATTGTTTCATAACGATGTATCCTGTGATAATTATGTCTAAGTAGGCATAGTCCCTTTAATTAACAGACTGGTGTCATCAGCAAAATTTATAACATGGCAGTAGTTGTTTAGAGAGTTTAGTAGATGTTTATGTGTAGATCGTTCATAAATATTATAAATAATAAGGGGCCAAGTATACTTCCATGTGGGATTCCCATTAATATTTGTTGTTCGTCATAAATTATACTGCACCCTGCTGCATCATTCGATATCCACACGGATATTATACTGATGCAGTTTGTCTATCAAAAGGGAAGGACTAATACAATCAAATGCCTTGGACAGGTCCAGAAACAGACCAAACGCCAAATCATCACTAGCCAACGCCGATTTCTTAGGTATAATGTACCAGTTTTTAATCATATTGATATCCTATGTTGTTCTTGAGATATAGCCAAGTGTGTGTTTTTAAGGTGGCAACTTCGGTTATCGTTTTCTCTTGAAATGAAAAACTAACAATTAAAATGAACTAAAAGTTTCTATTTTTTGATAGAGAAGGAATAAGTTCTATGTTTTATTTGAAAAATACTGTTGTATTTTATTTACTAACATTTTTGTCTGTGCACATATAAAATTATATCAAATATTTCAGATACTTTTCCTCTTTCCAGCTATATTTTTATCACACATTAAACGCAAAGATAGAATTGAGATATGGAAATTTTCTTAATTTAAATAGCATGTGGTAATTTTTGCAAATTTGTACCTTATCCGTGCAAACGTCAGACATGAAAAATGCTGTCATTCTAAAGACGTAATGAATGAAATATCGAACATGCAGGGAATAATTTACCGGGCCGAACATCGAAAACTTCTAACGAACCAGTTTCGCGAATATCCCTGTATATTAGGGAAATTCTTTCGTAAGTCAACCGCGAGTAAAATTAGCAAGTCTCCTAAAGAAATAAATCTCCATAAATTGCATGCAAACTACACAGTCAGTTTGCGATCTTATATAGCGGCATATTTCTATACATATGTATAAAAGATGTTCTAAAACAGATATAATAATATAGAAGAGAATCAGTTTTATTTCATATTCACCCCGAGCGATTTGCACGATACGATTTACGGGCCCGCTTTAAAATATTCGAAATTAACAGTTGCGTTTTCCACGCGGCGTTTCCTGCTAGGTTTTCTAAATTGATTGAACAAACATATGTTAATTTTCGAGGGTTCTATATATGCCCCACATACATCAAACTGAAGCGATATGCGCCTCTATATAGCCGAGATAGTCCGTTCTATGTAGTTGTCTGGTGTACGGACTACTGGACTGCCTCAATGTAGATGCTCTGTCACGACCGGA